>JAQZBX010002141.1:25124-75007 GCA_029593785.1 Cabassous unicinctus
GTTTATTCAGAAAGCATTTTTTGTATAGTTTGGATATAAATAAAATTATATCCATAATTATATATATATATATATATATAATAATTATATATATATCCATAATTATATATATATAATTAGCAACTCAGAAGAAAATTAAGCATTTATTTTTGGCATAGTGTAAGTGATGTCATATACAGGTAAGCACCAATTTTAGTAATCTGGGATACTCTCTTGTGATACATGGTATCCCAAATATCATGGTTTCTTATGTTTGGATCCCTTCTTGAAAAATGTGTTGAGAGTTCCAGAAAAATGCTGCCAAGGTGAGGAGGCAGAGTCTGAATCTCTCACAACAAGGAAACAGAGACAGGGCAGAGAACTGGAACTTGAAGGTGCTCTGAGTCATCTAGGAGGGTACTGGAAAGATAAAGAATCCAAAGGAAAACCATGAGTTGCTCATGCCTCTGGCTGGAAGCTGCAAATATACCCTGCCCTCAGGACAAATAGCCTAGATGTAGCCCCTGGCTCACTGCTCTGAAAGGAGTGTTAAGTGTAGATTCCCTGTGAAGAAGAAGGGTCTTTAGGAGGGTGGAGAGTAATTTCTTTGTCGTGACTTTGGCCTCCTGAGCCCCCTTTTAATCTAGCAAGGGACACTGACCTGATGGGGTTAGGGAGGAGCATTTCTTCAGACAGGCTGTCATGTCAGCCACTCTGGTAAAGAGAGGCAGACACTTAATCAGCAAGACTCTGGCCAACTCTTAAGAATCTAACTTGCCTGAGGGAAAGGTGACAGAAGTTTTCTGAAAGGCTAACTAACCTAAGGAGACAGTTTTGCTCAGTGTAGGAATTCCAGCCTTGCATATATGAGGTTCACTTTTCTTAGAGAAGTGATCCACCAGATTTTAAGGCATCCAGTGGATACTTTATAACAGGGACCATATAGACATTCTTTTCATATTATCTTTTCTTGGATCTCTTATTTTTTTTTAAACAAGGTTTCTTTTCTTTTCTTTTTGCCTTATTTTACTCAGTAAAACCCATTTCAAAGCTTGTAGAAGGCAGTCTGCAAGGTAATTATTTGATGAACACTCTCAGCCTGAGAAGATCCTTAGGGGCCAAAGAGGGAAGGCTGTTTTGTTTTTTTTTGTTTTTTCTTTAGTTTTTTGTATTTCTTTCTTTATTTCTCCTTTATTTAAATTAATTGTTGCTTTCTTGTTTCTTGTTTGTTGTGCTTCCCCTTTGTTTTCATATTATTTCTTTTACTGATTTTTTTCTACATATGATATTTCTTTCTTTCTTTTATTTTTTTATCTTCTGATTTTGGTTGTTGTTCTTTCATTCCACCTCTTTGTTTGGTATTCAATTTTTCTTATTTCTAGTTCTTCTTTCTCTCTTTTTCTCTCTTTTTCTTCTTTTTTACTTTTTTCCTTTTTCTCTTTTTCTTCTTTTTTAACTTTTTTCTCTTTTCTCTTTTCTTTTTGCTTTTCCTCTCTTCTCATCATTGAAGCCTTTTAATTGATTCTATGTATTTTTCTTTACTTTGTTTCTTGTTTCATTGTTTTTATTCCACTTTTTAAATTCTTATTCTTCTGGACTTCTCAATCATGTTAATTACTCATTTTCTTAGGTCTTGTATATTTCCTGTTCTATTTTTACCATTGTTATTACTATTATTCTTTTTCTTTTCTTATCCCTTTCCTTATCGCTAGTCCTAATTCTTTTTTTTCAAAGGAACATAGACAATAGCAGGAAATAAGAAAAGGAGGAATGAAGTGTCAAAGTGAAACCTTGCCACAAACACAAAAACAAAAACAAAATAAAACTTTAGAGTAGAAAGAGAAGCTAATCAACAGTATAAACCCATCAAGATAAACTGATACCTAGACACCAACAAAAGATTAAAACCCATAATTTGAAACAGAAAGACATGGCCCAGTCCAACAAACAAACTAAAGAACAGGAGGAGAGGCAGAACATGAACAACTAATCAGAGATGTCCAAACAAATATCATGTATCAACTTAATGAAATGAAGGAAGAGATTAATGACATGAAGAAGGCACTGGGAGAACATACTGAAGAAATTATAAACATATATAAAAAGATAATGGATATGATGGTGATGAATGGCACAGTGCAAGAAATCAAGGATACAGTGCAAGAATATAACAGCAGATTTGAACAGGCAGAGGAAATAATCAGCAATGTGGAAGACAGTACAGCTAAAATCAGACAGATAGTAGAACAGATAAATAAAAAGATTGAAAAAGTCCATAAGGGATTTAGGGTTTTGAATGACAACATGAACGGTAAAAACATATATATTATAGGCATCCCAGGTGAGAAGAGAAGGGAAAGAAGACAGATGGTGTGTTGGAGGAAATAATGACTGAAAATTTCCCAACCCTATTGAGGGACATGGACGTACATGTCCAGGAAGTGCAGCACACTTAAACAGTATAAATCCTAACAGACCTTCTCCAAGACATTTACATGTCAAATTGTGCAATGCATAAGACAAAGAGAGAGTACTGAAAGCAGTAATAGAAAAGAGATCATCACATGGAAGCGAAGCTTGAAAAGATTAAGTGCTGATTTCTCATCTGAAACCATGGAAGCAAGAAGGCAGAGGTTTGACAGAGTTAAGGTGCTAAAAGAAAAAAAAAAAAAAGCTTCCAACCAAGAATTCCCTATTCAACAAAGCTGGCATTCAAAAATGAGGGAGAGTTCAAAATATTCACAGATAACCAAAAATTAAGAGAGTTTTTCAATAAGAAACCTGATGTTCGAGAAATACTAAAGTGTGTTCTCCATGTCTAAAGGAAAACAAAGGAGAGAGAGAGTTGAAGGAATGTGTAAGAATGACTAAAAAGATAAAATGAGAAATAAAAACAACATATGGCATACATAACCCTAAAGAAAATATGACTAATATAAGTAATTTTTGACAGTAATAACATTGAATGGTAATGGATTAAGCACTCCTGTCAAGAGACACAGGTTGGCAGAGTGGATAAGGATTTATGACGCATCTATATGCTATCTATCAGAAACCTACCTTAGACCCAGGGACACGAGGAGACTGAAAGTGAATGTTTCTAAAACAATTTTACATGCAAAAAAATACCTTAAAAAGGGTGAGAGTAGCTATACTAATATCAGACAAAATAGACTTTAGATGAAAAACTATTGTAAGAGACAAACAAGGCCACTATATATTAATAAAACGGAAAATCTATCAAGAAGAAAGAACGATCATAAATATTTATGCACCTAAGTATGGCAACTAAAAATGCATGAAGCAAACATTGGAAAAACTATGTAGAAAGAGATGCCTCTAAAATTACAGTATGGGACTTTAATACACCATTATCACCAGTAGACAGACACACTTGACAAATCAGTAAGGAAACAAAGACCTTGAATAATACATTAGAGGATCTGGACTTAATAGACCTACACAGAAAATTAAACACAAGAACAGCAGAATATACATTCTTCTCAGGTATATATGGATCATTCTCCAGGATAGATCACATGATAGACTACAAAGCAAATCTCAATGAATTCAGAAAGATTGAAATTATACAAAATAATTTCTCTGACCACAATAGAAAGAAGCCAGAAATCAGTAAGGGGCAGAGAAGCAGTTTATGCACCAAGATATAGAAGCTAAACCACACAACCTTAGACAAACAGTGCATCAAGGACAATATCTCAAAAGAAATCAGTAACTACCTGGAAATAAATTAAAATGACAACCACAGTATATCAAAACCTATGTGATGTAACAAAATCTGTCTTGTGCTGTAAATTCATAGCCATAAATGCCTATATTAAAAAAGGAGAAAGAACTAAAATCAAAGATACAACTGAACACCTTGAAGAATTAGAAAGAAGAGCAACAAACTAAACCCAAAGCAAGAAGAAAGAAGGAAATAACAATGATTAGAGCAGAGGTAAATGAAATTGAAAATAAGAAACCACTAGAAAACATAAACAAAATTAAAGCTGGCTCTCTGAGAAGATTAATAAAACTGTCAAACCCTTAGCTAGAATAAAAAAGAAAAGAGAAAGAAGATGCAAACACATAAAATATGAAACAAGAAAGAGGATATCAACACTGACCATACTGAAATAAAGATTACCATAAGAGGATACTTTGAAAACTTGTATGCCAACAGATGGATAAATTAGAGGAAATGAACAAATGCCTAGAAACACACAAGCAGCTTATATTGATGAAGGGAGAAATTGATGAACTCTACAGATCAATCAAAATGATATAGAATTAGGTATCAAAAATCTCTCAACTAAGAAAAGCACAGGAGAAGAAGTCTTCATAGGTGAATTCTCACAAACATTCTGGAAGGAAATAACAGCAATGGTGATTAAATGCTTCCAAAAAATAGAAGTGGATGGAACATTGCCTAACTCATTCTATGATGACAACTTCACCCTAATACAAAAGCCAAAAAAATTTGCCACAAGAAAGGAAAACTATAGATCAATCTCTCTAATGAACATAGATGCTAAAATCCTCAACACAGTACTTACTAATCATATTCAACAACAGATCAAACAGATTATACACCATGACCATTTTGGTTTTATCCATGGTAAGCAAAGATGTTCCAACATAAGAAAATCTATCAATGTCAAACACCACATAAATTGGGAAAAAAAATCACATGATCATCTGTATAGTTGCAGAAAAAGCATTTGACAAAATATAGCAGCCATTTCTGATTAAAAAAAAAAACACTTCAAAAGATAGGAATAAAAGGAAATTTTCTCAACGTGATAAAGGGTATATATGAAAAACCCACACCTAACATCATATTCAATGGTGAAATCCTAAAAGCATTTCCTCTAAGATATGGAAAAAGAAGGATATCCACTGTCACTGCTCGTATTTAAAATTGTGTTATACATACTTGCTTGAGCATTTAGGCAAGGAAATGATATAAAAGCCATCCAAATTGGAAAGGAAGAAGGAAAATTTCACTATTTACAGATGACAACATCCTATACCTCGAAAACCCTGAGAAATCTACAACCAAGCTTCTAGAGTTTATAAATGAGTTCAAAAGAGTGGCGGATTATAAGGTCAATGTGCAAATATCAGTAGCATTTCTGTACACCAGTAATGTGCAAACTGAATAGGAAATCAAGAAAAAAAAACTCATTTACAATAGAAACAAAAAAGTCAAATACCTAGGAATAAACTTAACTAAAGATGTAAATGACTTGTATGCAGATAGCTACAAGACACTGTTAAAGTAAATCAAAAAAAAACCTAAATAAATGGAATAATATCCCCTGTTCATGGATAGGAAAAGTAAATTCTTTAAGATGTCTATCCTACTCAACCTGACTTACATATTTAACACAATCTCAATAAAAATAACCACAGAATTTTTTACTGAATAGGAAAAGCTAACTACAAAATTTCTTTGGAAGAGCAAGGGGTGTGAATAGCCAAAGACATATTGAGAAAGAAAAACAAAATTGGAGGAATCACACTACCTGACTTTAAAGCATACTACAAAGCTACAGTGGTCAAAACTGCATGGTATTGTTTCAATGATAGACATACTGACCAATGGAACTGAATTGAGAGTTCTGATATAGATCCCCACATATATAGGCAACTGATTTTTGACAAGAACATCCAGCTCTCTAAACTGTCAGACAATGGCTTCTTCAACAAATGGTTCATGAAGAACAGGAAACCCAAATCCAAAGAATGAGAGAAGAATACCACCTCACACCATATACAAAAATTAACTCAAGATGGATCAAAGATCTGAATGTAAGAAACAAGTTCATAAATGTCTTGGGAGATAATTTAAAGAAGAATCTACAGGAACTTGTATTAGGAAATGGTTTCATGAACTGCACACCCAAAGCAAAAGCAATGAAAGAAAAATAAATAAAGTACCTACTCATAATTAAAAACTTTTGCACCTCAAAGGAGTTTGTAAAGGAAGTGAAAAGCCAGCCTACTCAATAGGAGAAAATATTTGGCAACCATATATCTGATAGGGGCCTAATATCCAGCATATGTGAAGAAATCCTGCACCTTAACAATAAAAAGACAAACAACCAATTTATAAAATGGGCAAGAAATTTGAATAGACACTTCTCCAAAGAAGAAATACAAATGACTAAACAGCACCTGAAAAGATGCTCTGTAACACTAGCCTAAGGGACTTCAAAGTGAGTCAGGAAATCATCCCAGAGGTAAGGTTTATGCACATCTCAGCAGGATCTCATAGAATCCCAAAGTAAATACCACCTCAATTAGTGAGGCTCCTGAGGGCTCTACAGACACCCAGGTCCTATGGTCAGGGTGGATAGCTCTGGAGTTTGGTGCCTTTCCAGTGGGCTTTACTCTGTAGTTTGTGCTCCTCAGAGTGACAGAGTTGGACTCAAATATGTCTTCCTTGCACATGGATAATTTGCCCCTTCTATTTCAACCTATACTTGGTGCTGGAGTTTGTATGTGTATGCCCAGAGATTCAAGTCTTTGGTCAGGCCATGTCCCAACTGGGCCCAGAACCTCAATGGAGCTGCAACACCTACTCTACAGCTCATTGGACTCACCCAGGACAACTGGCAGGGAGATGAATGTGGAAAATCGCTGTCCCAAGGAACGGAGAGAGTCTGTAGCTGCAGGCAGCATACTCCCATCCATCTTCTCCATGGGATATAAGCCCCATTTCAATTGGAGGTGGAGTGGACATCATCATCCCAGAATCCTCAGGATTGGGGGAAGAGCTATGGAGTAGAGTGGACTTACTGATATTCTACTAGAGACATTGTGATTCTAGCAATGGAAGAAATTACAACACTGATGTGAAGCCAGTAGCCACTGGAGGTTCTCCAGGTAGAGATAGGGAAAAACAATTGAAATACGGGGGCTTTGTCAGGACTTGGGAATTGTCCTGAGTGACATTGCAATGACAAATATAGACCATTTTATAGCATCACATAGGATGTAGAACTGTGTGGGAGAGAGTGTAGACTACGATATGAACTATGGTCCATGCTTAATGGCAAAACCCCAGGATGTGTTTATCAATTGCAATGAATGTGCCACACTACTGAAGGATGTTTATGTGGGTATGAATGAGAGGTGTGGGAGTCAGGCATATGGGAATCTCTATATATTTTGTGTATTATTTATGTAATCAAAGCAGCTTTAAAAATTTTTGAAAAGTGTATATATCCTGGAGAACACCCAATAGAGTGACAGGATGTGAAGCTTTAACAAAAATCTTCTCCCACACAGCTACTAATAATCAGCTAGGATCAGTACAGATCAACTGTTTCCAGGACTCCAGAGACCAGAAGAACACAGTGCACCATCCACGGAAGAACAGGAAGAGGAAACTGAAAATCTGTGGTGAACATTCATGAGTAGATTCTTCCAAGTTACAGAGGCACATGTCTATCTCCCAGTGGCAATGCAGGCCATATAGGGACCCACTCCACAGCTCGAAGCAGAAGCTCTCTTTCCCAAAAGGAAGTAAGAGGAAATGGCCTGGAAAAACTAAAGTGTTGATTGGCAATTTTGGCTAGCTGGATTCCAACCTTGAACACAGCTAGGTTTTCAACTTACTCAAGCCACAAAGAAGACAGCAGCATTTGTGTTATCTCCACTCCTGGCAGGAATGGAAGCAGGAAGAGTGATTGAAATCCACCTCAGTCCCCTGGCGAGGTATGGATAAGACCCAGCATGCCCAGTTGGAAAACCATTACTTAGGCCACCACAACAAAAGGAGTGGATATTGTGCATAGTGTGAATACTTGGTGCAGCAGAGCAGGCAGATTCACACTTGACCCAAATGCCCGAAGGAATGAGGGTAAGTGTGCACTGTTTTTTATGGGCAATGTAAGAAAATTCACCCAACCACCTTGAACAGCTACTACACTCTCAACCCCATGGTGTCCTAGGAAGGAAAAGAATGAAAATCAGCCTGATCACTGTCCCTCAAGACAATTCAGGCAGAGTCACCTCCCACAACTGGGTGACATAGCATAGAGGTGGCAGTTGATCAGAGAACTCATATTTCAGGAACTGGGAGCCAGGCAACACTTTCATCCTGGATAACCTGGCAACCTCAGCCTCAACCATGCCAAAACCAAGAGGTATTCAGCTGAGAATTAAAGGCAAAGTATAGCATTGTGGCAGCAGGGAACACCTGGATATAGAGTGCTACCTGCTGGGTTCTTTAGGAAAGCCTCGATTAAGGGAGATATCAAAGAGAAGGAGGGCTTTAGGGTCTCTTCTCTAGAGCACATTGCAATTGATTCCACTTCCTTCATTGGTCTCCTGAGCTTGAACTGACTTGTAAACAGAGTTGGGAAGGTTGTCTCCAGAGAGACAAAATTAACCTTCCAGTAAGTAGCAGAGAAAGAAGAAAAAGGGAGTATTAAAAATTTGCAGAAACAAATCAAAAAAGAACAAAGCAGATTAATATTCACAGAGGAGTAATCTGGGAAGCTTTAGAAAAAGCCAACCAATAAGAAAGCCATTGGCTAAATAGAGAAACTGAGCACAGAATAAAGACATAAAAAAATCAGTTGCCAAGACACCGGCAAAAAATTACAAGCTATACTAAGAAACAGGAAATATGACCCAGCCAAAGGAACAAATTAGACCTTCAGATGAAGCAAAGGATATAAGACAAGTAATCACATATATACAAACAAATCTGCTTCATAAATTCAATGTGATGGCTTAAGAGTTTAACGATTCTAAGAAGACACTGGTTGAACACAAAGAAGTATTTGAAAACTTGCAAAGAAAAGTAACAGATCTTATGGGAATGAAAGACAATGGAAGAGGTTAAAAATACATGGGAGGCATATAATAGTATATTTGAATGAGCTGAGGACAGAACACATGTCTTGGAGGAACGAGCACCTTAATTTGAAAAGACAGGATAATACAAAGAGGAAAAAATGGATAAAATGGAACAGGGTCAGAGGGAATTGAATAACAATTCAAAATGCAAAAACATACACATTATATGTGTCCCACAAGGAGATGAGAATGGAAAATGGGCACAAAAAATATTTGAGGAAATAATGACTGCAAATTTCCCAATTCCTATGAAGGACATTAATATCAATATCCAAGAAGTGCAATGCAACCCAAACAGAATAAATCTAAATAGAACTACTTTGATACACCTACTACTCCAAATTTCAAATGCCACAGATAAATAGGGGAATTCTGAAGGCAGGAAGAAAAAAACAATTCATTACATACAAAGGACACTAAATGTGATTAACTACTGATTTCTCATCCAAAACTATGGAAGCAAGAAGGCAATGGTATTATATATGGAAGAGAAAACCTGCCAGCCCAGAATTTGTATCTGGCAAACTGTCCTTCTAAACTGAAGTTGAGTTTAAAATCTTCAAAGTTAAACAAAATATAAAAGAATATGAGAGAACAGGAGAAAAAGGAAAAGAACAGGAGAAAGGGGCCTGGAGAAGATTGTAGAAATGAAGATTATTAGTAATGTAGAAAAAGGGGTAAAAAGAGAGAGAATAGTAAGATAGGTCAATGGAAAGCCCAAAGATAAAATGGACAAAGCAAGTGATACCTTTACAGTAATAATGGAGAATGTTCATGGGTTAAACTCCCCAATCAAAAGACATAGACTAGTAGAAAGGATTAAAAATAAACTGCCAAGTATATCCTATCTACAAAACACTGCAAAATATTTACCTTACATGGACACAAATAGACTGAAATTAAAATGTTGGAAAAAGACATTCCATGCAAATAGTAATCAAAAAAGATCTGGAGAAATGATAATAATATCAGATAATATAGAATTTAAGTCAAAACTTCTATAAGAGATGACAGATATTATGTATTAATAAAAGTAGCTTTTAACTGAGAAGAAATAACAATAATACGTATTTATGTACCTAACAATGGTGCCCCAAAATACATGAGGCATACAGTGGCAAAACTGAAGAGGGTAATGGACATCTCTACAATAATAGTTGGAAATTCCAAGGCAAAATTCTCATCTTTGGACTGAAATACTGGAAAAAGGATCTCAATGAAGAAGAAAGAACTGAATAATATGATAAATGAACTAGGACTCACAGATATATATAGAACATTGCACCTCCAAACAGCAGGATATAGATTTTTCTAAAGTACTTATAGATCTTTCTCTAGGATATATCATAGGCTAGGTAACAAAACAAAACTGCATAAATTTAAAAAGTTTGAAATTATATAAAGCACTATCTCTGATCATAATGGAATGAAGCTGGAATCAAAAACAGGTGAAGAAAGGGAAAAGACAAATATATGGATCTTAAATAACAAACTTTTAAACTATCACTATGTCAACAAAGAAATCAGTGAATATCTCAGGACAAATGAAAATGAGACCAAAACATATCAAAACCTATGGAATGAAGTGAAGGTAGTGCTGAGAGACAAATTTATAGCCCTCAAAGCTTATGTTATAAAAGAAGAAAGAACTAAATCAAAGAACTAACTGAAAAACTACAGAAACTAGAAAAAGAACAGAAAACTAACCCCAAAGTAAAGAGAAAAAAAGACAACAAAGATTAGAGCAGAAATTACAAAATATGAGAAAATAAAAGTGAGAACAAAATATCAAAAGAATCAACAAAATCAAAAGTTGGTTCTTTGAAAGATCAACAAAATTGACAAACCCCCAACCAGACTGAAAATGAAAAAAATAAATAAATAGAATCAGAAATGAGAAAAAAATAGAGTAGAAATGAGAGAGGAGACATTACTATTGACCCCAAAGAAATAAAATAGATATTTAAGATGATACTATGAACAAATGTACACAAAATTAGACAAGGTAGATGAAATTGAAAAATACCTAGAAACACCCATACAACCAATACTGACTCCAGAAGAAATAAAAGACCTCAAAAATAAAAAGAAAAAAAGAAAAAAAAAAGGAAACACAGATAAGGATATTGGAAAACATCCCAAAGATGAAAATCCCAGGACCAGATGGCATAATAGGTGAATTCTACCAATCATTCAAAGAAGAATTAATGCCAAACTTGTTCAAACTCTTTTAACAATAAAACAGGAGAGAATGTTGCCAAACTCATTCTATGATGCCAACATCAACCTAATGCCAAAGTCACATAAAGACAATATGAAAGAAGAATATTATAGATCATTTTCTCTAATGAATATAAATGAAAAAATCCTCAAAAAAATATTTGTTTTTTGAATCCATGAGCACATTAAAATAGTTATACATCATGATCAATTTGGCTTTATCCCAGGTATTCAAGGTTGGTTCAACAGCAGAAAATCAATCAATGAAATACATCACATTATTAAATTGAGAATAAAAATAACATTACCATACAGATTGTAGTGGAAAAGTTTCTTTATTTTTTTTTGTAGTTTACATTGTATTTTTTTAATTTTTTTTATTTGTAAAATGATATATAAATACATATGCATATATGTGCATTTGTTTACATAAATGTTATTTGTTATATATATATATACATTTTATAAAGGTGCCTAGATTACCCAAATATTACTCAGAAACTACAGGGATTCCCATGCTCCCCACTGCCCACACCCCTAAAAACACCCCACACAACCATTCCCCATCCGTGTGGTACTATACCCGCAATGGATATACACATCCTGGGCCTTGCCACCGAGCATAGACCACAGTTCACATCACAGACCACACTCTCTCCCACCCAGTCCTGCATGGTATATTCTGATGGAAAATGGCCTACATTCGTCGCTGCTTCGCCACTCAGGACAACCCCCAAAGTCCCAAAAAAGCCTGAGTATTTCAACTGCCCCTCCTCTCCCTGCCCCAAAAATGTCCAGTGGCCACCGGCTCCACCTAATACAGATCTTTTATGTGCTTGGATAAATTCATTCCTAAATACTTTAGTCTTTTAGTCACTATTGTATTAATGATAGAGTTAATGAAACACAGGCTCCCTTCTTCTGTTTGGATTACTTAAATAGGGCAATATTAAAGTTTTAGAAAAAATTAAACTAATAATTAAAGAAGAGCTGTGAAATAAAACCATTGGATAAAAAAGGTAAATTAACCATCAGAGAAAAATCACCAACATAAACAGATGCTTATGTACCAATAAAAGATAACAACCCATACTAAGGAACAGAAAGATATGACCCAGTCAAAAAAATGAAGCAAGAAACTAGAAGAAACCCAGGATTTTAGACAACTAATAAATTATGTTCACACAAACCTCTTTAAGCAATTTAAGATGATGAAAGAAAATATGACAAAATAGTTAAAGAATATTAAGATGGCACTGTGTGAGAATAGCAAACAATTTGAAAGCCTTCAAGAAAAGTAACAGAATTTATGAGAATGAAAGACCCAAAGGATGAAATTAAAATACATTAGTGGCATATAAAAACAGATTTGAAATGTTAAAGAAACAATTATGTGAATTTGAAGACAGAATATTTGAACTTGAAACGACAGAAAAACAGATAGGGAAAAGAATGCAAAACCCTGAACAGGGTCTCAAAGAATTGAATGACACTATAAAACAAACAGACATACACATTACAGGTGTCTCAGAAGGAGAAAAGAATAGAAAAGTGGTAGAAAGAATATTTAAGAATATACTCAATGAAAACTTTCCAACCCTTAAGAAAGACATAAATATCAATATTCAACAATATCAACATACCACAAACAGAATAATTCCTAATAGACCCACTCAAAGACATTTTCTAATCATGTTTTCAAATGCCCAAGATAAAGAAAGGATTTTGAAAGCAGCAATAGAAAAGCAATATATTACTTACAAGGGAGACTCAATACAGCTGTGTGCTAATCTCTCATTAGAATTTATGGAAGTGAGAAAGCAGACTAATGATATATTTAATGTTCTGAAAGGGAAAAACTGCCAGCCAAGAATGATTTATCCACCAAAACTATCCTTCAGAAATGAAGGCAATTTCAATGTCCTTACAGACAAACATAAACTGGGAGAGTATGTTGCCAAGGAACCAAATCTACATGAAATGTTGAAGTGTGTGAGACAGCCTGAAAGGTAACGAAAAGAGATAGAGCCCTGGACAAGAGTGTAAAAATGAAAAATGTAAGTAATAAAAATTACAAGAGTTATAAGAAAGACCATAGTAATATATGAGAACAGAAAACCAAGGGATAAAAATGGACCACGTAACTAACACATTTATAATAGTGACACTTAACCAATTTTAAGTAGTACTTTGATGAAGTTACTTCAGTTAAAGTGGGGTCCAATTCATTCAGGATCCTGAATTTGGATTAATCCTATTACTGCAGGATGAAATATAGACATTGAGAAAGCCACAGAGGGAGGGAGCAGCCAGAAGCTGAACCTCAACAGAACCCAGAAGAGAAAAGAGAATAGGAAATGCTGCCATGAGCATTGCCATGTGAAAGAGTTGCCCATGGCTAAGAATCACCAGCCTGCAAACCCCAGAATGCCAATATTCATGAAGAAAGCATTGCCTTGAAGATGCCTTGATTTGAAATTCAACTATTCTCAAAACCATGAGCAAAATAAATTCCTCTTGTGTAATCATATTTGCTTTAGCAATGTGTAAACTAAAACAACATCCAATACCAGTGTTTTACCCTTATGTTTTATCCTGATATTCCCCCTGAACCTGCAGTATTCTGGTATTGGCATGCTAGTAAAACTTTGGTTTCCTTGGCTTGTAGATGCATCTCTCCCTATGTCCCATTTCATTTGACCTTTCTCTCTTTATTTGCTTATAAGGACATCAAAATTATTTGATACAGGCACACCTTCATTCAGTTTGGCCACAGCACAACTCATCTTCTAAGGTCCTAATTATAAATGGTTTCACATCCATAGGACTGGAGATTTGAACTTGAACATGTATGTTGTGGGGACATGATAACATTCCCTAGAGGAAGATATTTTCAAGCAATATTTCATATTCATTCAATTTTACACTAAAACTAGAAATATGTGTTTAATTTTTCCTGATGATTACTTCCATTTTCCCTCCCTCTCTTCTCTTGATAGATCTTGGTTTCTGACTTTTATTAATCTCTGCAAAAAAACTGATTTTTTGGCTTTTTTGATATTCTGTATTTAGGACATCATTAAGTAATTAATATCTTTCCTAATTTTATTATATCCTTATTGCCAATAAGTTTGGATTTAATTTGTTGTTATTATTACATTCACATTCACAGGACCAGGGATTAGGACTTGAATATTTATGTTGGGGGACAAATTCAACCTATAACAGTCATTCATTACACATAATAATATGAAATAATTAAGGATAAATGTGATATAATGTGGTTCAAGACATGTACATTGAAAACTACAGGATTATTCTGAGAGAATGCAAAGACCTTTAAAAATACGGTTAATTTGCATTTCTCTAATAGTGAGTGATGTGGAACATCTGTTCACAAGCTTTTAAGCCATTTTTGTTTTCTCTTTGGAAAAGCATTATTCAAATCTCTTACCCATTTTTGAAATAGGTTGTTTGTCTTTTTATTTTCAAAGTGTAGAATTTCTCTACTTATGCTGGATATAAGTCGCTTATCAGACAAGTGGTTCGCAAATATTTCTCCAATTGAGTACGCTGTCTTTGCACTTTTTTGACAAATTCCTCTCAAGTGCAAAAGTTTTAATTTTACAAGGTCCAGTTATGTGTTTTTTTTCATTGCTTGCACTTCGGGTGTAAAGTTTATGACAACATTTCCTACTACATGATCTTTTAGATGCTTTCCTACCCTATCTCCTAGGAGTTTTATACTATTAGCTCTTATATTCAAGTCTTGATCCAGCTTGAATTAATTTTTGTATAGGACATGAGATGGTGATCCTCTCTCAATCTTTCGGATATGCAAATTCATATCCAGCACCACTTGTTGAAGAGTTCATTCTGTCACCAGTTGATTGGGCTTGGTGGCCTTGTGGAATATCAGCTGACAATATATGTAAGGATCTATATCAGAATTCTCAATTTGGTTCCATTGTTCAGGATGTCTCCCATTGTGCCAATACCATGCAATTTTGACCACTTTAGATTTGTACTGTGCTTTAGAGTCATTTAGACTGATCTTCCAATTTTGTTTTTCTTTTTCAATATGTTTTTGGCTATTAGGTTCCCTTGCCCTTCCAAATAAATTTCATATTTGGCTTTTCCAATTCAGTAAAAAATACCTTTGCAGTTTTTACTGGGATTGTATTAAATCTGTAAATCAATTTGGAAAGGATAGGCACCTTAAAGATATTTAGTGTTTTGGTCCATGAAGATGGAATATTATTCTAACAATGCTGTGTAGTTTTCAGTGTACAAGTACTTTACATCTTTAATTAAGTTTTTCCTAGATATTTTATTCTTTTAGTGTTATTGTAAATGGAATTTTTTTTCTTCCTTTCTTCTTCAGATTGCTCATCAGTGTACAAAAATGCTGATTGTTGATTTTATATCCTGCCATTTTACTGACTTCGTAAAGTTTCAGCTCTTGAAATTTTGCTGTGGATTTTTTGGATTTTCTACATATAGGATCATGTCATCTGTATACAGTAAAATTTAATTCTTCTTTTCCAATTTGAATGTATTTTGTTTCATTTTCTTGCCTAAGTGCTCATCTAGTACTTCTGACAGAATGTTAAATAAGAGCAGTGACAGTTGACATCCTTGTCTTGTTCCAGGCTTTACCAGAGGTAAAGCATTTAACATTTAACCATTGAGTATTGTTATCTGTGGGTTTTTTCATATCTATTCTTTATTGTTGAGGAAGTTTCATTCTATTCCTGTCTTTCAAAGACTTTTTATCAAGACAGGATGCAATACCTACTCAAATGTTTTTCTTTTCTGCATTAATAGAGGTGATCATGTGATTTTTTTGGAGGACTCTTAATGTGGTGTATTAAATTGATTTATTTCCCTATTTTGAAATATCCTTGCATACCAGGTATAAAACCCACTTGATCAGGGTATATAATTCATTTGATGTGTTGTTGAAAATGATTAGCAAATATTTTGTTGAGTATTTTACCATCCAGCTTCATTAGAGAGATTTGTCTGTAGTTTTCTTGTGGTGCCTTTATATGGCTTTGGTATTAGGGTGACGTTTGCATAATAGAGTAAGTTAGGTACTGTTCCCACCAGTTCTATATTTTGGAAGAAGTTAAGGAGGACTGATGTGAATTCCTTCCACTATGGTTGGCAGAATTCACCTTGAAGCCATCTGGTCCTGGGTTTTTTTTGGGGGGTTGGGATGTTTTTCCTGACAAATTCAATCTCTTTGCTTGGGATTGGTCTGTTGAGTTCATCAATTTTTTCTTTTGTCAATGTAGATTATGTATGTGTTTCTATAAATTTGTCCATTTCATCTAAATTATCCAACATGTTGGCATACAATTTTTCAAAATTGCCTCTTATGATACACTTTATTTCTATGGGATTGGTGGTGATATCCCGCTCTCCTTTTATATGCATCTTCCTTCTTTTTTTCTTTGTTAGTCTAGCTAAAGGTTTGTTAATTTGATTAATCTTTTCAAAGAATCAACTTTTGATATTGTTGATTTTTTTGTGTTTTTATTTATTCACAATTTCATTTAGTTCTGCTCTAATATTTGCTATAGCTTTCTTTCTGCTTGCTTTAGGTTTAGTTTGTTGTTCTTTTTTTAGTTCCTCAATAGTTGCATTTAAATCTCTGGTTTTAGCTCTTTCTTCTTTTTTAATGTACGCATCTATGGGTATAAATTTCCCTTTCAGCACTTCATTAGCCTCATCCCAATGGTTTTCATAGCTTGTGTTCTCATTTTCATTCATTTCAAGGTAATTATTCTTTTTTTTTTTTTTGCAATTTCCTCCTTGACCCACTGATTGTTTAAGAATAAGTTGTCTAATTTCCATATATTTGTGCCTAATCTGCTTCTCTGCCCCTTACTGGTTTCCAGCTTCTTTCCATCGTGGTTAGAGTAATTACTTCATATAATTTCAATCTTTCTAAACTCATTGAGACATTTTCTGTGACCTTTCATGTGGTGTATCCTAGAGAATGATCCACATGTGTTTGAGAAGAAAGTGTATCCTGTAATTGGATGTAATGTTCTCTGTATATCTCTTTGGTCTAGATCCTCTAATGTATTTTTCAAGTTCTCTGATTCTTTATTAACCCTCATCAAGATGTTCTGTATAATGTTGGTAATGATGTATGAGTGTCCACCACTATAATTGTAAAGAAATCTATTTCTCCTCTTAGTTTTTCCATCGTTTGTCCCATGTATTTTGGTTAGTTGTATAGATATTTGATTGTTCTTTCTTTTTGATACATAATCCCTTTTATTAATATATAGTGTCCTCCTTTGTGTCTTACAATAGTTTTCCATTTTATGTATATTTTGTCTGATATTAATATAACCACTCCCAACCTTTCCTGGTTATTTTTTGCATGTAAAATCATTTTTTAAAATCACTTATCAACCTTTCACTGTAACTTCCTTAAGTACCTGAATCTAAGATGAGTTTCTTGTAGACAGCATAGAGATGTGTTATATTTCCTTATCCATTCTTCCAAACTTTGTTTTGTTATGGGAGAGTTTAATCCATTAATATTTAATATTATTACTGTCAAGGCAATACTTGCGTTAACCATTTTTCTTTAAGTTTATGTATGTCATATTTTGTTTTTTTTTTTATCATTTAATCATTTTTCTTATTGCTACTAACAATTTTCCTTTCTACACTCTCCTCCAATGCTGTCTTTTTCTTTTATCTTGCAGCACTCACTTTAATACTTCTTGAAGGTCATGTCTCTTGTTGAAAAACTCTCTTAAATTTTGCCTATCTTTGAATATTTTGAACTCTCCCTCATTTTTGAAAGCCAAATTTGCTGGATACAGATTTATTGGTTGGCAGTTTTTCATTTTCTTTTAGCACCTTAAACATGTCATACCATTGCTTTCTAGCCTCCATGATCCCCAATCATTTCAGGAGGAGAATGTGACCTTGAAACAAGAAATTATAGCCATGCAACATATCTTCAGGTAGGCCTCATCCAACATCTTGTCAATGATAAATTTCATGTGTATGAACCCAGGTCATACAAATAAAGACTTGGGAATGGAATGAAGTCATGAGTTCATAACAATCACCAGGCTGAAATTAAAGGTGTGATTAAACATTCTCCCAGCAAAAGTTTTGGAAATTTTAATTTTAGGGAAAAATTAATTTGTCCTCAAATTATAAAATGAGAACTTATAAAAGAACAATTCAAAAATCATGGCCATATCTTTTGTCTTTGAAAAATAAGAAAGTCTTACAAAGTAATTAAATAGCTATGGAAATAAGAAGACAAAAGATAAAATCTGTTCAAGAGAATAACATACCGTGTTAATGCAACATGTGAAATTTTTTATCTAGAGACATACTCAATGATTAATCCAAAATTCATACATAGAGTATTAAAGAATATTTGTGAGAAAACTTTAGCAGTCTCTTCTCCTTCCAACAGCAAAGTTCTTGCACTCTGCAGCATCCACTAGAATTTAATGTCTTCAGGGAAGATTTCATTCATAGCCCCACAATGATTTAATATGTGTTATCTCATATAAGAAAGAAACCATATATCAGAGAATAATTTCAAGAAGTCCCCAGTGACCAGTTGTCCTTTAATCAGTGTAATCAAATCCACACTAGAAATAAATCATCTAATTGTCATCAATGTGGGAAAGCCTTCAGAAAATGTTCTGAATTTAGGCCACATGTGAGAACTCACACTGAAGAAAACAATACAGATGTCAAATATGTGTGAAAACTCTCAGAAAATCTTCCAAAATTAGACAACATGAAAGAATCCCCACTGGAGAGACTCCCCACAAATGCCATGCATGTTGAAAGTCATTAGACAAAGGTCTTCCCTTAGAAAACATTAGAAAACTCAAACTGTAGAGAAACAATACAAATGTAATATATGTGCAAAAATATTTAGACAAAGTTCTTCCCTTAGATAACATGAGAACACTCACATTGGAGAGAAACCACACAAATATCATGTATGTAGGATAGACCCTCCTTAAATCTTCTGTGCTTATAAAACATGAGAACACTCACACTGGAGAGAAACCTTCTGAAGGCCATCTTTGTGGGAAAAACATCAGTCAGAGTTCTAATCTTAGAAAATATGAAAAAATCACCCTGGAGAGAAGCCATACAAATGTCATGTATGTGAGAAAGCCTTCAATAAATCTATGCTTAGGCAACCTGAGAAAGCTCACACAGGAGAAAATCCTTATGAATACTGTCTATGTGGGAAATCCTTCAGTTAACATTTTATCCTCAGACTACATGAGATAATGCACACGGGAGAGAAAACTTCTGAATGCCATCTTTGTGGGAAAGCCTTCTGTCAGAAATTCTAATCTTAGAAAACATGAAAGAACTCACAATATAAATGTAATGAATACGGAATAGGCTTCATCCATAGAGTGTTGTTTAAACAAATGAGAAAACCCACACAGGGGTATAATTCTATGTCAGTGTAAACTATGATAAATGCCTTTATTTTAATTTAGACAAGAATGAATTACACTTGGAAGAACTCTGTCAATATTGATCTGGAGGACATTTATGATGAGCTGCAGCCTAAGTGCACACAAGATAAACACAGTTTAGTAATAACTCCTACAAAGAAAATCAGACAGGAAAATCTTTAACAGGATCAGAAGATGCTAGAGGAATAGCAGATAATTTTTGATGGAGTTAATATTAAATGAAATAAGTATGAAATATACTTTACTTATATCTCAGGGAAATGAATGGAGGGAAGTCTTTAGTGATTTCAAATTTCTTCATCAGCATGAACATTTTCATACTGAAGAAAAGGCAGCCCTAAAACAAAAGTGAATAAATATTCAGCTTGTGTTCACATCAGAAATTTCAGAAAGGGGAAAAAACATTAACAAAACATGCTTTCCCACATTATTCACAATATTGTCTAATTACTTTTTATTGAAAAATAATTAAGATAATAATGTAAGATTAGGAAGTGATCTGGCTATGTTGCATGCAGAATTTTGTAACAATTAGTAGGAAGAATATGAAACTTTATCCAAATCAATACTTACAAAAATATGTGAAGTAAACCTGTTGCTGTAAATTGTCTAATATGATTCTGATTCTATTTCTTATGCAACACTAAATTATAATGACTGTGGTGAATCTGAAAATAACATTGAATGTTAACTAAATGATGGACTATACAAAATGATGTGATGTAACTATTATATATGCATAATATGTATGTGCATAGCAGTAATTAATGTAATATGAAAAAAAAGATAAATTAATAATGTCTGGTGGTGCAAAAATTTTCACTTTTAAATGTCATTATTGCTATTTTAATTTTGATAGGATGTAAATTAATTTAAATATGAGAAGGAGAATAATATTTTCAGAGCTGGAATAGTATAGGTATCTGGGAATGAAAACTTTGCTCAGTCATTAGTGAGGAAATGTGATATTCACTACAATTAAAATTAGTTGCTAAGTGACTTAGGGCAAAAAAATGCAGAGATCTCTCAGGGGGCAAGGAGGTGGAACATCATTGCAGATAAGAGGTAGTTCTCATTTTCAAAATGTCTTTAAATTGATAAGGTATATATTTCATCATTCATTAATTCATTCAATTAGTACTAATAATTGTTGGTTCATTTGGCTTATTTTTCCCTCCAAATGTTCACTCTTTGTGCAGAATAAATGGTGCTAATATTTAAATGCCTCAGAGGAAAAACATTTCAACATGGAGTAGGCCCATCTTGAAAGTATACCTGCATGTGGATGGGCTAGGTTAATTGCAGAAACTGCATAATAGGTTTTGGTTCCTCTTCAGATCATTCATTTCAATATCACATATTTATTAAGGCTTTCAAATGTTCCAGAACCTGAATTTTGGGGGGACTAATTGGTAAAATATGCAAGGTTCCTGCCTTCACTGCTCTTATGTCCTAGTAGAAATGAAACAAAAATAAACAATAAAATAAAATATGTGAGATTCAATCATGACCTACAATTCTGGGAATATCCCTGGTCAGAGTAGATACTGTAGGCTTTGAAGATGGTGTAAGGGACCAAGATCAAAGGAATGCTGATAGCTAACAGAAGCTGAAAGAGGCTAAAGGAATGAAGTTTACAGGCTGGAATAGACAAGAAAATGGATTCTCCCTTACAATCTCCAGTTGGAGTGTATTCCTGTTGACTGAAATATTGATCTGATACCAAACCAATTTTGACTTGTGGCCTCTAGAACTGTAACACAATAAATTCTAATTTAAAAATGAAGTAGGATATTTGTGTGGTTATCATTGATTAGTCATCTTAAATCCTGTATCTCATCAGGATTTTTGGTTTGTTCCTTTCGTTGAGCCATATCTACTTGTTTCTTATGTTGACTTGCAATTTTTGCTGATGTCTAGGCATCTGAATATGTTATTGAATTTACTCTGATCTTCAATTTCTCTCTCTTGCCTAGTGGTTTTGTTTCACTGCTATTTTTTATTTTTGGTTCGGCTGACTCTACATTTTTAAACTTGCCCAGCTGTGTTATCAAAATAGATCCAGGGACTCTCAACTGCTGTGCAGATCTACCCCCAGGAGTTTTGTACAAGAGACACCTATAAGCACTTTTTTTTCTTGCAATTTCCTGGCCAGCTGGCAGATGGTGATCATCAGCAAATATTTCCATGGAAGTGGCTCTTTCAACATCCACTTTCAGGTGATTCTTTTCTGGTCAGTTGAGAATCAAAGTGGCCTCTGCTGGTCAAATTAGCTGAATGGAAACATTCTGGGCCACACCTCTTCCACACCTTACTTCTTCTCAGGGAGGAAGACGTCTGTTCTCCACTCTGTTGGCTGCAGTGTGCCACGGTTTTATCCAGGCTGATTGCCTTGAGAGTGGAGGATGGGTGCCTTTCTCAGGCCCCAGGGTTAGTAACTCATAGATTTCATTTTCCCTTCTTCACCTCGCTGTCCCTCACCTTCCTGTGGGTTATGCAGCACTCTCCTGCCTTGAAGAGTCCCAAGCCAGGTCTCTTGGACAACTTTTTGCTCTTCATCATTTTTTTTTGTGAGAGTTGTGAGCCCTGCTTCCCTATTCAGATGCCATCTTCCTGAAAGTCCCTCTTTCTTCTTTTTTAATATAAGCATTAAGGGCTATAAATTTCAGGACTGTCTTCACTTTATCCCATAAGTTTTGATATGGTGTGTTCTTGTTTTCATTCATCCTGAGATATTTACTGATTTCTCTTGCAATTCTGTCTTTGACTTATTTATTACCAGAGTTGATTTTAATCCCTATTTTTTTTTAATTTTCTATTATTAATTTCCAGCTTCATTTCATTATGATCAGAAAATTGCTTTGTTGTTTTTTTTTTTTTTTTTGAGCATGGTGGGAAATTTTTATTCTCATAAGTAACAATAGAGTAATTTTAATCATATGTACAGATATAACAAACCAACCAAATGCTTCAGTAGATGATTTAAATCAAAGGGACAGTAAGATCAATGGGGCATGACTGTTTACGAGTAGGAGTATGAAAGAATGATTCGTAGGCATGAGGCTTAACTCAAAAAGTTGGAGTGATGTGTGTACATGTTTTTTTTTTTAATTTAATTTTTTTTATTTGTAAAATGATTGTGTTGCCCATTTGTGGGCAGCAGTGTGTTTACAACAATGTGTTGCCTAGTTATTCTGAGTTTGCTCTCAGCTCATTATAGGATCCTGGGACATGCCTGGTACTGTACTAACTGGTGGGAACAAAGGGGATAAAATTCTTTTTTTTTTTCCCAAGTTTTAGTTTTTATTTTATTTCTCAATTTAGATAATATATATTGACCTAAGTTCAATGATTTTTATTCATTTATCTTGACATATATATTAAATTTCCTGAGGATGACATTATTCATTACTGCTCCTGTGTTACATTTTTGTACTTCTTGTGTTTGTATTTAATTCATTTTAATAATTGCCATTTTTCTGTTAAAGTTGCCTATCCAATCTGGCCATCTGTCTACCTTTTCCATTTTCAGATTTTAACATATTAATCATAGTTAAATTTACTTACCACTGACCGAAAGATAGGCTAACAAGGAAGAAAGAGAGAAGGGTAGACTGTGAGCCATCAACCATCTGGGATAAAATTCTTGAGGCAGTTTTCTACTAGGCCAAATGAAAGTTTGAATGAAGCAAAGTCAAGCTGTATTAAGTGGTTTATCTAAGAAGAGGCAAAATTTCATACAGTGATTCTACTTGGAAGTCAAGACTGAGAACCACTGATGTAGTAGCAGAACACAGACATTTAAGTGCCAAATAATCTTCACATTGAAGGGAGAACCAGTTACAATGTTGGCTATTGCTCTCAGCTTAAAGGGAAGGGAGGTGTTAATACAGAGTCCTTACCTTGGAAATTCAGGATCTTTAGATTTATGTGTAGACAAGTTCTCTGCTGGGGCTGCAATTCCTTAATCTTGGAAACCAGCTTCTCCAGCTTCCACCTGAGCCTGATCTCATTTTTCTAAGAGACTTAATGGCACTTGGGGTACAACAAACCTCTCCCTGTAGGTACTACTCAAGCACAGCGATGCAGCAATGACAGAAAATGTATCCACATTTCAAGAACATGGTGTCACAAGGTAATCCAGGTAGATAGGACATGGGCTTGCCTCTCAAAATTCTTCAACTCTGACCACTGCCTAGGGGAAAATGGAAATGAACATGAAACACTTTTTGATTTTGATCTGACGTTTTCTTGAATTTTCTCATCCTTTCCATGCAAAGCAGTATACATTTGGTAAAAGCTTGCCAGGTCCAGTAGTGGGTAATAGGAACACAATTATAAAGGATACCTGATCCATATGTTCAGATATTTGAAAGGCTAATTGGGCCTTAAGGTGAGGAGGGGGATGGGTCTAGACACACCTCGATCCCTAAACCAATGCACACTGGTGCAACATGGCTGGCATATACACCCATATAAGGTCACAAGAGGCTGAAGAAGCCAAGGGGACTGCTCAATTTGCCAACTCCTAGAGCAGTGGCTCTCAACTGGTGGTGACGTTGTCCTCAGTGGGTTTTTGGCCATACCTAGAGACATTTGTTTGTCACAGCTGGGGGAGAGGATAGATTCATCCACAGATATGTAGTACAGGAGAGAGAGAATTCACAGATTTAGCCCAAACAAGTCCCCAAACAAATACATGAGTGAACCAAGAAATCAAAATACCAAAACTAGCACCAGTAACAATAACCATGACAAGTAAAATTCAGAATCCACAGATGCTAAAATATATTATGTTTTATAAAACAATCAGTTTTCAGAAACAAGAAAGTGTTGCATACTACTGTACACCTACTCTATATCAGGATCCAATATATCCCCTTCCCATGAGGAATCAAGTCCAGCTGTGGTCCTGCTACCCCATCCAGCAGAGCCTGAGCAGGGTGAAGACCCTCTCTCCTCCAGGAGTGGGGAGAATCCCAGCCTGCATGTCACTGCCTTGGCCACCTGGATTTTCTGGTTTGGTCAAGGTGTTAATAGAGATTCCCTGCCAAATACCAGTGAAATAGATCCTCACTGCAAATGTGGGTCTGCTGGGTCACTCTCCCTGCACTTTTGGCCAATGGTAGCCTAAATTTGCAATAATATATCCATGTTCTTTGACATACTGGCATGCAGTAGACTTTTTAAATGTTACAAGCTGTCTCTGCTCTCAGAAGCCTCCCAGCATTGCAGGCAAAATTCCTTGGACACCAGCGACTTCCTCTAGGGCATGATTACTTAATATTTTTTATTCCATGGACCCCTTTGCCAGTCAGGTAAAAATGACAAACTCCATATTAAGTCCACACTGTGCTGTGTATTATTTATTAAATATATAATATATTTATTAAATATATCACACCCACACCAACATGTCCCCAAAAGAATAATTTTTTTTTTAAATTTCATTTCATGCTCATGGATCCCTTGTTAAGAAACCTTGTTTTAGGCACTGGACTATCCTTAGGACTTGGCACTCCTGTCCTTAAGAGAAAGGCAGAACCATTTTTATGATTCATTCAACAAAACTCATCTCTTGACAGCTGTGCCACATCAGCAATGGTTGGAGCCAGGGTTTGTGGTCATCCCCTCAGCTATCCTGAGGAGGCTGAGAGTTGAGCCCTGCTGTGTGTCTGACTGATACTTGAACCTATCAGTAATGAAAGGGGGCAATTCGTATCACCGTGCAATTGATCTGGCTTTTGCCTTTATAGGTTTTTCTAGGAGGTGATGTTCAAACACCTAATAAGGTGCAGGATGAAGGATGTTTTGACATCCTGAACGTGCAGTGCTGTGTCAGGTCTTACCACTTTAGCTCTCAATCATGGGGAAGCCCTGTGAAGGCAAACAGGTGAGCTAAGGGCAGAGTTTGCCACCATCCTGACTGGAGACACCCCAGTGTTATAAAGTTTGAGATTGTGTCCCTGTGTGCCTGTAGATCATTAGTCTTGGTGGCACTCACTCTCCCCATATCTGTAGCATGTCCCATCTTTCAACTTTTCTCAAGGGAAAGATTCCATTCCCTGGTCATAACTAAAGCACAAGAGTTTGGGCAAAAGACATCATCAGCCCAAGGACAATAAACTCTAAGGGCTCGGGCCTAGCTACTGTTAGCATAAATTACTAAAAATATGACTGAGTATGTAAATTAGAGATCACCTGAGATGGTGAAACTCAGAATCACAAGCTTCATACTTCCCCTTTTTCTGAGAGGGAGAGAGTGAGGTGTCCTTCTCTGGAATGGAATAAGGATTCTTATCCTGGCAAACATGAGTACAACAGTAATTCACCAGGCCTCAGTCAGAGAGCAGTGGTGACCAGGGACCTGACAGAGAGGCTGAAGGCCTTTTAGGGAATTTCTGGATAAATAAAGTGAAATGTGGACTTGCAGGGATACTGGAAATAAGAGTTCATAGGGAACAGTAATACTTATGGAAGGAGGTCCAGCTGGAGCCTTAAAAGCTGCATCAAGAATGTTTGGACTGAATACAAATCAACCAGATAAAAATTCTGAGATCAGGAACCAGGATCCCTGGAGGAGTCAATCTAATGTAAAGGTTTGACCATATTGCCCTCCAGAGGGTCACTGGGGATGCACAATCTTGTCTGCCCTTCATCCACTTGCTAGAAATTTTCCCCTGGGCTTTATCTTTCTGCCTTGTAAGTATTGATCTTCTAAATTTTACCCACTTAGTATTGATAGAATTCCAGAATTCATCTCAAAAACTACCAATTCCTAATATTTGATTAAAAAAAAACCTCAGGATGAGAAGCTGAAAATACCCCCTTTTACTTGAAAGCTGTAGAAAGGAAGCAACTGTCCTGCACCAAGAAGTTGTCCTTCTAAATGCAATTTTTAAAGACATCCACATTTCAAATTTTCTTATTATGCCCAATTTATTAGTCAGGGTTCTCTTGGGAAACAGAATCAACAGGAGATATCTGTCAATAATATGAGATTTTAAAAGAGTCTCTCACGCAACCGTGGGGATGCACAAGTCCAGGCTCCACAGGCAGGCTGCAAACCAGTGGCTCCGATGAAAGTCCGACGAAGGGTCATTGATGAGTTTCTGGAAGAAGTTGCCTGTCCAACGACGAGCTGGGAAATTCTCTCTGAATGTTGAAATCACTTCCTCTTTTAAGCCATTCAACTGATTGGATAAAAGCGCCACCCATTGATGATGTAATCTCCCTGATTGATGCAGATGTAATCAGCCATCCACACATTAAACTCACTGGTGATTGAAGTCCATAAATGCTCTTGTAATACAATTAGCTCAGTGCTTGTTGGAACAAACACCTGGACACAATTACCTGGCCTAGTTGACACATTAGCCTAACAATTACACCCCATGAAAATCTCTTCAACCCTCGCCCCAGGAGTTCTTATGGCTGTCTCAGCTCCTCACCCAGTTTAATGATACTGAATTGCCCATCTCTGCAAAATGAGGGCTTTTGCATTTCTTCACTAAGCCAGAGAAGAGTGGCAGGTCCTTTGAGCTTATCCCACATAAACTGATGAGCCTCAAGACTTTTTTAATTCAATTAAGAATGAGAAAGTCTGTATCTCTTTAAAATTAACATAGGAAATGAAAGAACATAACTATAACATAACTATAACTTATGCATTTATTTTATACTTTGTGTTGTGATAAAATACTACTTTAATTTATTGGTCCATTTGTTCCACTTTTGGCCATGGAAGCTCTTTTGTCTATGCTCTGTGTCTATTTGACATTTACCCCATTGTTGAGGGTATTCATTTAGTACTTATTTACTTTCTGGGACTACAACCTGCTCCCAGCTTTTCTTGTATACTACTTGTCCCAGTCTTGTAGCCAACAATTAATCCAAGAAGAGTGGTATTGGAGAATGGTAATAAAATCCAAAATCTGGGTGCTATGTGCACCTTGATACTGGACCCTCTCCAAGGATATTATAAGGAAATATGTGTGTACACTATCCTATGTATATACACATATCCATGAATATTGCTACATACAACTGTCTCTATTGTATAAACCTATACATGAGTTCATACTGATGTGTCTAACTATAAACCATTACCTCATAGCACAGTCTAGCCTCCTCCCCTTGCTTACCTTTAGCATCCCAGTCCATAGTGAGAAATATATCCCCATATCTGTGATCCATTTACTTCATTGGTTTATATCAGTGTACATGTATAGAAGTAAAATGATTGTTAAATCATGGGTTACAACTGTATGAACTAGAGTATAGTACTTATGTACAGTGTTCATTTACTTCATTTTACAGACTTCATTCTTTTCCAATATTACTATTTCAGGAAATTTTCCCTCTGTCACTTTCAGAGAGGGTATGTATTAGAATTGTAATATAGGTAGAATGTTTTTTAACATTTTACATTCCATCCTGGAATCAGCTGGATCTTTTAAATCAATTTTTCTTTGCATGTATTAATGCTCACTCATTGTGTATCAAGTTCAATAGTTTTAATTAATTTTTTCTTTTTCATTTATTTTTAATGGGTTCTTTCAAAATAACATTTTTATTTATAAAAAAAACATTAGATGAGATGAATGTTACGTAAAAAATATATGGGTTGCCCATATACCTCCCTCATCCCTTCTCCATTTCACACTTTCTCCCATTAGCAACATCTTTCATTAGTGTGATACATTTGTTACAATTGATGAACATATTTTGGAGCATTTCTACTAACCATGTTTTATAAAATTATTTACACTTGGCACCACACAATTTTATAGGTTTTTATTTTATTAAAGAAGTTTTAGATTGCATCAGTGTTACATCAAAAATATATGGATATTCCCATATACCCCTCCCGTCCATCTAACACACTTTCCCACATTAACAACATCTTTCATTAGTATGGTATATTTGTTACAATTTTGGAACATATTTTGAAGCATTGCTACTAAAAATGGACTATACTTTACATTATAATTTATAATTTGACATGCACAATTTTATAGGTTTTGATAAATGTATATTGCCTTGTATCCATTATTGCAATGTCATCCTGGTCAATTCCTATGTCCCCAAAATACCCCCATGTTACACCTATTCTTCCCTCTCACTCCCCTCAGAACCTGTGGGGGCTTTATATCAAATTTACAGGTCCTTCATTGCTAGAATAATAAGTCTACTTTAGCTCATAGTTGAATTACACTTTATTCCTCAATCTTGAGCATTTTGGGATGTTTATGCCCACTCTCTTTCTGACTGAGAAGGTATTTAGATCCCGTGGGACAGATGGATGGAACTGTTTAGCTTGCAGTTGTAGATACACTCTGTTTTTTGGGATGGGCATTTTTTATCATCATCCTTTTGTTAAATGTCCTTGGCAAGTCCATTGGACTGGAGAGTAGGTGTTGCAACTCTACTGAGATTCAGGACTCAACCAGCATATAAACAGATGAAAGATTTAAGTCTATGGGACATATATTTAATGAGTGTAGTGCTAAATATAGTTTCAAATAAAAAGACAGAAGAGCCATGTGTAGGGAAATTATAAATTAGTCTAACTCTATTACATTGGGGATCATATATTCCAAGAAAAGATGAACTGACAGAATTCCAAATTTCTGAGATTGCCAGCCCTGCCTAAAGTGTCTAGATGTCTCTAGAGCCATCAGAAGCAACCCTGCTTGAAGCACTGTTTACTATGGCATTCAAGTAGATCGTTGTGAGACATACATAAGTGTAACATCTAGAAAGAATTCCTGACTCACTTTGAAATCTCTTAGCCATAAAAAATAACCTGTATCTAACATTTCCCCCTTTTGCTCAAGGTCTTTTTCCAAATGCATCCAGGGTTGGTGCTTGGTAATAATCACTCAGTGCCAGGGAAGCTCATCCCAGGGAGTCATGTAATATGCCTTGTGGAAAGTAGTGCATATATGATGAGTTTGCCTTAGAAGCCACTTTTGAACAAGAAAGAGGCTTTCAGGAAGGATCTCTTAGAAAACATATCATACAAGGCTAAGTTTCAATTTCCTAAGAACAAGCTTCATAAGTACAATCATCAATACCAAGGGCCTGGTGTAATGGTCTCTCCTCCTTCATGAGGCACTAACCATGTACTCAGGGGATTTTTGCTGCTCTATTAGAGAAAGTAGCAGGACTTCCAGTATGGAAATTCAATATCTTTTAGTTATTGAATGAATTTCAAGATGCAGGATTTTTTCTATATGCTGGATATTAGGTTTAAAAAATGGTCATTTTTGCCCATTGAGTAAGCTGCCTTTTCACTTTCTTCACAAACTCCATTGTAGCACATTTTTAAAAAATTTTGAGGACATCCCATTCACCTATTAGAGCAGATCTAAATGAAATAGAGGGGAAAACTAGAAAAAATTAACAAAACCAAAAGCTGGTTGCTTGTGAAAGTCAATAAAATTGACAAAGCCTTAGGTAGACTAACAAAGAAAAATGAGAGAATATACAAATACATAAAATAAAAAAAAATGAGAAAGGGATATCAATACTGACCCCACAGAAATAAAGAATATCATAAGAGGATACTTTGAAAAATTGTATGACTACAAGATGGATAACATAGCTGAAATGGACAAATTTCTATAAACACATAAGCAGCCTACAATGACAAAAGATGAAAATGATGGACTCATTGGACCAATCACAAGTTATGAGATAAGCCAAAAACCTCCCAACTAAGAAGAGCCCAGAACCAGCTGGGTTCACAGATGAATTCTACCAATCATTCTGATAAGAGATAACACCAATCCTGCTTAAACTCTTCCAAAAATAGAATTGAAGGGAACATTGCCTAACTCATTCTATGATGCCAACATCACCCTGTTGGAGAAGATGCTGAGAATCAGAGCATAAAGGGTTAAGCATTCAAAAAGCATGCTTGCTGGCAGAGACACATTAGTTAATGTCTCCAAGGACTCTGCATACTGCAGATATCAGTGGGAGGAGGCAGAACGAAATGAACTCACCACACAGATGTTATTGTCTGAATTCCCTCTGAATTCCCAAGAAAGATTGTCTGGGAACTCACAAACAGGTAGCGCTCTCATGCACCAAGCTGAGATGTTAGATAGACTAAGGCATTTAGGGCTAGAAACAATGTTTATACTTATGCCACTTGGTAGACTGCCAGAGAAGGCAGTGTTCTTGCTGCAGTAAGAGAAACATAGTGGGAGATCAAGGTTGGGGGGGGAGAATTTATGCACTGCTGTAAGTTGAATAAAAGAGAGGGTCACAGTGATCTCGGGGCTGTTTTGCCTGAGTGAGCTGCAGCCCTCTGCTTCATATGCATCAACTTGTCTGACTCTTCCTTTGCACCTCACACTGACAACAACATATGGTGCCCAACTTGGGGCCCGAGGTGAGTTGGGAATCTTGTTGATCGAACGGGTGTTTAAATGATGTGCGGTTGGTATGCAGAGCCATTGGGAGAAGCAGAGATTATGGGTAGTTCCCCGTCCCACGTTGATGAGTATTTTGAAATCTCAAACCTGATCTTAAAGAAATGCCTGTTTCAAAAGATTTAGTAAGATTGTAAGCCTCCTACTGCCTACATAGTGATAAGGCTGTGGGATGATAGGGGCTAATAGAATTAAACCACTAGAAGAGTAGAAAATACTTGGCAACATTGGTGTTTTCTGTTTTGTTCCCATGCTGATTCTAGTTGGGCCGGTGTGACCAATTCGATAAAATGAGTGCAAAAAATTTTTATTAAGGTGTTAAAAGGAGTTTTCAGTTTTAAATCACTAGCTTACTCCTGAACTTTAAGCCTAAGTGTACTCTTAAAAAGTAATAATCCAAAATATACATGTTAAATATCTGTATAAACTGCTAAATTAGAGCTTAACTGTATTTCTGCTGTTTAAATCATCCTAGCTGGTTGCTGATTATGAACAAAAGGGTTTCAAAGAACAAGCTTATATATTACAGGTAACTCAGATTCCAGAAAAAATTCTAAAAACAGTCAAATCAAAGATGTGACATGATGGACAGCTTGAACACAACCATACCAAAAAAGTGAAAATTATGGGTCAAATTAGTGAGCTTTATGTTTCTGTTGGTGTATCATAACTCTTTTTGTGCTTGTCTGCTTGTTCAGTGTCAATATCTATTTTGATACCTCCAGATGGTAATATTAAATTGATAAATGAAAATTCTTAAAAGAGCTCTGCTAAAATTTGGTAAATTTATTTAAGAAAATGTGTTCTGTGAAGGTAAAATTTGTCTTAAGATAAAATGACTATAGTCTATGTAGTTAAGAATAGTTATGGAAAGTTTGAGGAAGCACTGTTTAAATGAAAATATTTAAATGGCTAATTCCAAAAAATCATTATTAAACAGAAAACCAACTTAATAATAAGAATAAAAATAATTTCATAACAGGAAAACCTGTCAGCAGCCAGCCTCCCCTGCCAACTTGCCTCTAAAAGACTGTTTCGAGTATTATATGCTGCTAAGTACTTAAAATGAAGAAAAGTTATATTTGCATGCAACCAAATTAAGTCATTATTCTAACAAGTTTGTTTAATATTGATGGTAATTGTATGTTGTCAGCAGTTTGCTTGGAAACAGTTTCCAAAATCATTGTGATAACTTAAGTATGGAAGGTATATAGAATGTGCTTTTATTATTAAAGAAAAGAAAGTAATTTTATCCTAAGATAAAATAACTAGTTATTAAAACAAAGTAAAATGTGGGACAAAACCTGAATAAATATAAAAGTGTAAAAGACTTGTGAAAAAGGAATTTTTGTGGTCAAAGCTAAGTAAAATTTAAGCAGTCTATCTACAAAAATTTAAAAGGTTTAATGTCAAAGAATATAATAATATAAAGTTAAAGTTTTATTCTTTCTCAAAGTTTCTCAAGTCAGTAGTCTGTTTTAGTAAAAGTTTACAAAGTTTTTCTCCTAAATAATCAGTATGCAATAAAGAAAGTCTGTTTTATCAAAATAGCTTCTTGTACTTTAACCTTATCATTTCCATGGAGAAACAGGTCTTTTCACTTTTAAAAAGAACACAATATTCAAGCCTGCTTTCTCGGAGTGAAATTCTAAAGAGTAGTTTTTGTTTCAAACTGTCACAAGTAACTTGGTCTTTTAAAGTTCATGTGATATAAGTTGAATGAAGTATTTAAAACTGTTGTATAATTAAAAGAAATTTTCTAATTTTATAAAAATTAAATCTATATGAATAAAAAATTCATATGAATACTTTAAAAGTGTATAAAATTCCTGAAAATATAATAATGTTTCAATATAATATTAAATAAAATATAATGTTATCAATCATAATTTTTAGTTATAAGTACAAAAAGAAAGCAGCCATTAAAGGCTGCTGGGGTAGTGCATATTAGTAAATTATAGTAAAATAAAATAACACCCCTGCAGAATGCAGTGGTCCCAAATATTACTAGTTTGTTGCAAAAAATTAATAACCAGTTATGTCACTATCACGTTGTTTTAAAACTTGCTAAGGCTTTCTTTGTTTTTTTCTTGGACAGGTCAAGTCAGCCCATGTTCCCCTTTCTGTAAAATAGCCAACAATAAATCAAGTTTATATTCAACACTGTTAGCAACAGCCCCAATTCTAATTATAATATTAACAGCAGAACCAATGCAAATATTAAAATTACAAGTTAATGTATTACCCCACAGCCCAAATGATAAATAGTGATTTGTTTTTGCCTATGCCTCAAACTATACAAAATGAAGAAATTGGGGTCATTCCAATCATGCTACTAAGAATCTTAAATGCTTAAGAAATAAAAGTTTATTCATTGGATGCCTGTTGTTATATAATCTACTGTATTTATGAATAATGTACAATATACTTAAATACTAATCAAAACTTTAATACAATATATTGCATACTTAAGTAAATTAATAATTTGTTTATTACACATAGAGGTATTTTATTAAGTATATATATATACAAATCTCTTGTTTTAAAGTTGAACAGTTCTGAAACTAATTATCTTAATACAAAGTTTGGTAAGTATTATTCCAGCCTAAAAGTAAAGCATCATGCAGAAAACTTCATTAATCAAGAAATCAATGCCTTACTAGTTAACACTTTTCATATTTCAGGAAGCATATTGAAAATTAAAATAGTAAGCACATCAAAGATGTTTTGTAACAAATTAAAAAAGATAAAGTGCATTTCAACGGGTGTTGTATTCCTCCCTGGTCGAGCTGGCCACTGTCCCAGGGACTGATGCATAAACCTTAAAATGTAGAGCCCAAGGAGTGTTGTGTTCCTTCCTGAGGAGGCTGGCCCCTTCCTCAGGAATTAGCAAAATACTCCCAAGTTGGCATCTATACTATCAAATTTGTTAATCCTAAACACAGTCAACCAAAACTCTAGTATCATTTGCTACTTCAACAATTCAACACTTCCCAGCTAAAAGCTAAATATTGGTAAGTATATATATGAAACTGCTCTATTTGTCTGTCATTCTGTAACATTGTTCAATATTGACTTAATCTTTTAATTAGTTATGCTATTTTTGTTCTCACCCTAATTGGCAGTATAAGCTTATTAAACTAAATATATATATTAACATTTATTTTATATCTATCCAAGACTCTAGCCAACAATAAGCCAAATATATCAGTGTATCCCCTAGTTTAGTAAGCATGTGAATGTATGTATACTTATTATAAAAAATTAACAGTTAAACCTCTATTTATAAATGCTACAAAATACAAAAAAGAGGAAAATAGAAAGGTGTGAGAACAATTATATCAAGCATTATTTACAATAAATTTTTTTAAGCCAAAGGTCAAAATCATATACATCAGCATCAAAGCATTTCTAACAAAAATCAGGCAAAAATACAGAAACAAATATTAGACAACTAGTTTATTAAAAGCATAAAGATAATAATCATTGGAAAAAGGCAAAAGTTAGGTTAGGATATCGGGTCGAGGTTTTGCTCTTATCATTATAGATAAAGGAGACCAGCTTTGGGTCCCATCCAGACGTCTGAAACCTAAACATAAACAAGCCGAAGAAGCTAACACAAGAACCAGAAAAGATGGCAACTTCTAAAAGGCAGAATGTCACTCTAACACAGTTATTCCTTGCTATGCTTACCTTGACAACCACAGCAGTAAGTAGTGCACCTTCAAATAATTATACATATTGGTCTTATATTATTAATTCACCTCTTTTAGAATTGTTGACTTGGGGGAACAAATCCTACCCTATTTATGTTAATTATTCTTTTCATTTTTCTGGGCCTGTTGATACTCGCCTTCCTCTAAAAGCCTGAGGAGGAAGGAAAATTGGTTAATAATTACTCTATAGGAGTGGAAGGCATGTCCATATGTTTTGGAGAGTAAGATCTTTGTTTGAAAATGTATTATCAATTACGGTTGAGTATTGGAAAAAATGGTACCCGTAATCACCATTCCAAATATACACTTGCCGCGCAAGGATTTAAAGGCAATATTTCTCAGAATAAAATTCCTATTCCTGTGGGGATTCCCATGTGACAGATTCCTTATGTGTACACTAACAGTCCTGTATTTCCATGGACTGTGTGGACTCCATGTGTGGACTCAGAACCATGAAATGATTGGAGCCCTGTAGGCTCTGCTCAAGAAAAGGTCCAGCTGTTCAATTTGAAATGGCATAAGGAGAACCAAAGCATAAGTACACATGAAAATAATTCCATTATCTGGCATGGGGGAGGCTTTACACCACCTAATCCTTTCAGAATGGGTCATCACACTCAGCCACATTTGTGGAAATTAGCCTTGGCTTTCCGCACTGTTAGTTCTTGGTGGGGCTGCATTTCTAATATAAGTACTAATTATATTTTCATCCTTACTTGTAATAATACTGAATGGGTTAGGGCTTGTGTGCATCTTCCTTATGTTCTGTTATTGGGTAATATTGTTTGGAACAAGAGTAATTGGGCAATAGAATGTCTAAACAAATGCTCTTTATATGCCTGTATTAACAATTCTATTAGTTTCCCAAATACCTCTAGTCTTTACATCTTAAGAGTGAGAATTGGAGTGTGATTGCCTATACAGATGAATCAAGAATGGCAGGAGACCCCAGTTATGGGGATATTGACTTCTATCTCCAAAAGATTTTTGAAAAAGGCAAGAAGGTTTGTTGGAATACTAATAGCTGTAATTATGGGTATTATAGCTGTAACAGCAACAGTGACTACTGCAGGAATAGCCCTTCAACAAGGAGTTCAAACTGCTGACTTTGTGCGAACATGGCAACAAAATTCAGAAGAGTTATGGGGAGCTCAAAAACAAATAGATTCATAAATACATGAAGAAACAGCAGACCTAAAACAAACTGTTATTTTGTTAGGAAATCAAATTCAAGCTATGAAATTACAAATGAAAATGAAATGTGATTGGAATCACACATCTTATTGTATTACTCATGTGCTTTACAATGCAACTAAGTTTCCTAGGGACTCTGTGAAAAAACATCTTTTAAATCATGATAATTTAACTAAGGAAATTCTATACCTGCAACAGAAGATACATCAAACATTTGAAAATCAATTACAAGTTATAACTGATGAACATTTTAAAAAGGTTAATGAACGGGTTAGAACAGTAGCATCCTACACAATGGTTATGGCTTATCCAGATCTGTTATGTTCATATGTATAATTGTATTAATATTTTGTTTTCTATATTGTTTAGTCTGCAGAAGATCGTGACAACTTAACCAATTAATGCACCAACATTCTGCTACTACGCGCATCATGCTATTACAATTAAAAAATAAGGGGGAATTGAAGGAAGAAACAAGGAGCCAGATAAACTTAGATTGAACTTGAAAATGGGAGCAAATTCTTGGAGCTAAACATAGTCGAGTGTATGTAGATAATTACGGGTACCTCTAGTCCAACACTCTGTTTTCAAAATTTTATTTTAAATAAGTGATCCCACTCAATTGTGGGTTCATCCAGGATCCTGGGATCTTGGTAATGAGGAGAGACCCTCGAAACACTTCTCCAAGTGGCAGGACGTCCCGCCAAGGTTTTATGGTGGCCTTCAGGGTGGGAAAAGTTGGGTGTCTCTCCCCATTACCAGACCTGAAGGAAGCAGAGACTAAAGCAGAGACTAAAGCAAAGCAGAGACTAAATATAAGACATCTCAGACAAGATACGTTGAGCTAGTGCGACCAAGATACGTTGAGTCTGCGAGATTAAGTATCGCACAAAATCCCATTGAGCCTGCGAGATGAAACTTCGAGACTAAATATAGCACAAGACATCTCGGACATTTACATTGAGCCAGTGCAAGCAAGATACGTTGAGGCAGCGAGATTGAGTAATTGCACAAAAAAGTCTCGGGCAAGATACAGGGCCTAAAGTAAGGACTAGAGGCTAACAATGCCTTAGATATCTCGGGGAAATTGGGTTTGTAAATGCTCTCTTAAGTAGTGCTGAAATAAGTTTCAAAAGTAAATAAAAAATCTATTAGAAAACTCTTCAGGTATAGCTGACCAATTTAATCAATTTCTCAGCCCAAATGTTTATACTTAGACCAAATTAATGTCCATTCTAGATCATTTCTTCTCTAGTAACTTCAGTGTGGTGATCATTGGTGCATTGCTACTCTTAACTGTATTAGGAAGCATTTGCGTAGCCCTGCTGTCCCACATTAATAAGGCTCATAATACCAGCCATGCCAACAACTTGATTCTGCTTAAAACCCTTGACTCTCGACCCTGTCCATGGCAGCTTGGCTGGTCCCCAAAGACGGGTAAGACCTTCAGAGAAGGGCAACCTAAGACAGGCACAGTCACCCTGGACAAAAAACAAAAAAGGGGGAGATGTTGGAGAAGATGCTGAGAGTCAGAGCATAAAGGGTTAAGCATTCAAAAAGCATGCTTGCTGGCAGAAACACATTAGTTAATGTCTCCAATGACACTGCAAACTGCAGATATCAGTGGGAGGAGGCAGAGCGAAATGAACTCACCACAGAGATGCTATTGTCTGAAATCCCTCTGAATTCCCAAGAAAGATAGTCTGGGAACTCACAAACAGGTAGCACTCTCACACACCAAGCTGAGATGTTAGATAGACTAAGGCATTTAGGGCTAGAAACAATGTTTATACTTATGCCCCTTGGTAGACTGCCAGAGAAGGCAGTGTTCTTGCTGCAGTAAGAGAAACATAGTGGGAGATCAAGGTTGGGGGGGGAGAATTTATGCACTGCTGTAAGTTGAATAAAAGAGAGGGTCACAGTGATCTCGGGGCTGTTTTGCCTGAGTGAGCTGCAGCCCTCTGCTTCTTATGCATCAACTTGTCTGCCTCTTTCTTTGCACCTCACACTGACAACAACATCACCCTAATACCAAAGCCACATAAAGACATGATAAAAGAGAGAACTACAGAACAATCTCTCTAATGAACCTGAATGCTAATATCCTCAACAAAAACTTGCTAATTGTATTCAGCAACAAATCAAATGAATTATGCACCATAACCATGTATGCTTAATCCCTGGTTTGCAAGGATAGTTCAACTTAAGATAATTAAACAGTATAAAACACCAAATTAATAGATATAAAGAAAAAATCACATGATCATCTCTATTGATGCAGAAAAATCATTTGACAAAATATGGCATATTTCTTGATATAAAACACTTCAAAATAGTAATAGAAGGAAACTTCTTCAATATGATAAATCATGTAAGTGAAAAAACCATAGTTAACATCATAGACAATGGTGAAATGCTAAAGTCTTTTCCACTAATATCTCTAACAAGAAAAGGATGTCCACTGTCACTGCTTTTATTTAGCATTGTGTTAGAAGTACTTGCTTGAGCACTTAGGCAAGAAAAAAGAATAAAAGGTATCCAAGTTAAAAAGGAAGAAGTAAAAATTTCACTATTTACAGATAGCATGATCCTGTTCATAGAAAAATTGACAACAGGGCTTCTAGAGCCAATAAACCTAATAAATGGAAGATTATTCCTTCTTCATGGATTGGAAGACTAGACATCTTTAAGATGTCTGTCCTGCCCAAATTGATTTACAGATTTAATGCAATCCCAATAAAAATTACAATGGCATTATTTTCTAAATTGGAAAACCAATTATGAAATTCATTTGGAAGGCACAGGGCTCTGAATTGCCAAAACTTATTGAAAAGGAAAATGAAAGTGGAGAAATCACACTAGAGAAATGCATTTAGAGAAATGCAAATTAAAAGCACAATGAGATGTCACTTCTTACCCACAGAGATGGCTGTTATTAATAAAACAGAAACTAACAAACATTGGAGAGGCTGTGGAGAAATTGGAAAACTATTGCATTTTTGGTGGGAATCGAAAATACTGCTGCCTCTGTGAAAAGCAATATGGGAGTTCCTCAATATTTGCATGTCGAAATACCATACAACCCAGCAATTCTTCTTCCAGGTATATACCCCAAAGAATTAAAACAGACTCAAAGAGTTACATGTACACAAAGATTCACAAAGGCATTATTCACAATAGCCAAAATGTGGAAACAGCCTGTGTCCATGACCAATATATGGATAAACAAAATGTGGAATATATGCACAATGGAATATTGTTCATCCAAAAAGGAATAAAGTTTTGATATATGCTACAATATGTTTGAAAATTGAAGAACTCAAGTTGAGTTAAATAAGCCAAAAACAAAAGAACATATATTGTATATTTCCACATATACAAAATACAAATTCATAGACCCAGAAGTTAGATTACAGGTTATCAGGGGTTGGGTGTGGTGGAGATTGGTTATGGGGAGTTATTGCTTACTGGGCACATAGTTTCTGTTTGGGATGATGAAAATGTTTTCATAATTTATGGTGATGATGGTAACACAACATTGTGAATGTAACTGACATCATTGAATTGTACAAATCAAAGGGGATAAAATGGAAAATTTAGTGTTGTATGTATGTTACCACAACAATTACTTTTTATGTTAGAAAAAAGTTTATTTTGGACTAAAATAAACAATGCAGGTCAAACTATGGTTGAAGTAAACACAGAGAAGTAGAGGCTCCTGGAGATTAGATTCACATATCTACCATCCAAAGTGTTCCCAGGGGTACCAAATCAGATGAAAATTGGTTCCTTTCTGCCTTGGCCATTTCACTCAAGGGAATCAAATTGCACAGGGAAGAGAATAATAATGGAATGACTACCATAGTAGACATTTGTGAAAAATCATCCCTTGAATTTCCAGAAAAGGTGACTATGCTCCATACACCTCTTGTTAGAGCACATCAGTCCCAAGTAGGAGTGAGTTCAAGTGTGCATTTCAGAGACTGTGTGCCTAATGCTTCCCCACTGCCCATCCTTGGAGCTGAGTTGCATCACCCAGCTAAGGAAGGGCCCATGGAGCAAGGGGCTCAAGCAAAGCCATCTGAGCTCCTGCTGTGGGAAACCAATAAGGAGGTAGGCAGAGCTATAAACAAACACTCCAATGGAAAAAAATGGGGCAATGCAATGGAAAAAGTCCATCCACTTAAAGTTTTTACACAATTCAACTCATGTTCTGCAGCTCCCCTTTCAGCTTCTCTCCCTCTCTCTCCTCCCACAGTAAAAAATGGCTTTTGCTAGGACTCTATCTCTCAAGAGTTTCTTACCCTGACATTTTACCTGTATTTCTGTAGCCATTACAAGTGTCAACATTCTCTCCCTATGGGAAGCTCCTCTACATTTACCTCTAGAATTTTATTCACTCACTAATTCTTTTATTCATTTGCTCAATAATTATTCCCTGAGATTCTGTGTAGTTAGCACTTACATGTCAATTCATTCATCTTCTGACCTTAAGTTACTTGATGTTTCTGGGCCTCAGTTTCCATATTTGTAAAATGGGGATAATACTATGATCTACTTCATAGGGGTCTTATGATGATCAAATTAAAGTGAGTCAAACATAGAAAATATTTACAAAATTCTTTAATACCTAGTAAGAACCTATAATATGTTAACTATTAATAGTGCATTGATGTAAACTCATGTTCATGCATTAAATTATATCTGTGGTGATGTTGATAAAATGATCAAATGCATATAAAATATTGCACAGTGCTTGACACACAGAAGATCCTTAATAGATTTTATCATTATCATCATTTACTGAAGATTTACTTTCCATTCCCTGATCCAGGAGTATTAAAAAATTTTAATGTTTAAATCTTGGTGTTCTCCTTTGTAAAAATTATTTACGGTATTATGAATGCTACTGCCTTTTACATATTTTTATGTGTATTAACTGCCTTAGTGATATCATACTCAGTTAAAATAGGTTTTTACCTGTCAATTTCTCATCTGTAACCAATTAATTATCTGAACGTAAGTTTCTTTTTCTATACATCTATTCTTGATTCTTTGTCTGTGTCTAAATCATAGACATAGTAAATACATGCTGGTGCTAAGTAAATTAGCAAATTCTTCTACTATTCCTGTCACAAGGTCACACAAGGGCATTTTCCCCCAGAAATAAAGCATTTTCCTGCATTTTTCAAACTGTAACATGGAGATATAAATAATATCATTTATTAAGTGAAATATTTTCTTGTAGTTGTGGTCATTTGTTTCATTCCAAATTTAGCCAATCCTTTTCTTTCTCTGTCTTTATTTCTATGTTTAGATTTCTGTCTCATTTGGTTTATTGTTCAGTGTTGCCAAAGTATTCATTCTGGAATTTATTCTTCAGTTTGACCATTTTCATCTTTTTTATCATAAACTTCAGATTTATCTTGACTATTTCCTTCCTCCTCATTTCTTAGATTTGCTTCATGGAACTTTTCATAACATGTTCAAACTTTTAAAGTTTTTATTTCTGGAGAATAGACTACCTATATATCCATTTATTGTTTGAAATATAGAAGAAAACAAAACTTAAAAACCCTTATTATGGCAACCTCACAAAATGATGATCTCTGTTAACATTTTGCAGATGTCATTTTCCTTGGGTTTATACCAATAACTGATTCATTATAACAGATCTCTATGCCAACTTAATTTTCCAAGGAGAGGAAAACAGATCAACTGTCCTTTCACAGAACTATATGAGAATGTTATTTCTCTTCCTATAGAGTGGATATTTTTCCACATTTTTTGAAAAAAATCTTAATTTCCTTAATGTTAATGTCATCATGGTTTTTATGTTCATAGATTAATAGTAATAGTACAAATTATTTCAAAAATCAATTATTTATAACCCATCTACAGGTACCCACCAGTCCAGGCCTGTATACAAAAATATATTAAAAAAAATAACAGGGTAGGTTGAGTGAAAAATACACTAAATGTAAGATATGAACTATAGTTAGTAATAATATATTGATGCCCCTCTTGCATAGTTTGTAACAAATGTTTCACAAAAATTCAAGGTGTTGGTAGAGGGATGATGTATGGGACACCTGTATGCATGTTTATTTTGTAAGTTTCAACCTTTGTTATACATTTATTGTTTATGTATTTTCATGTATGAATGATATACTTCAATTTAAAATAAGAAAAATAATCAATTATTTTTTCTGCCTCTAATTTTGTGTATTTTCTATGATATTCAATTGAATTCATATATTAAATTTATTAATTTTATTACATTGAATTTGTACAATTTAATTTTCTTCATGGTACAATTTTCAATTAACAATTTTTCAATTTTATCTTCCAATGATCCATATTTTCCACTCTTATAGCTACCAAAGTCTATATTCAGGAAGAAATTCTGTTGTTGAAGATTTTATTTAGCTCTGTATATATGCACATTACCTAAAAATTTACCTAAGCCTTTTTAATTTTATATCTGATATGGTCTCCTGTCACATTTTTAAAGTTTGAAATATATTTTGCATATGTAGATACCATTTAATTTTTTTCTAAATAGTTAATGAATCATTTAACACTTAATCCTAATTTTTATAAGCTCTCCTATATAAGTAGAAATAAAAATTGCAAGTTAGTATGATAAAACAATACATCTTAAATCATGGTGAGCAAGACCTTAATTATAGATCTCCAAGGTTATACTCTTTAAAGTTGGGAAAAAACAAAGTATTCAAAATCTTATGATTTTTAAAGTTTTTTTGTATTTATGTTTTCTATTGAGGTAATATTAATTTAACATAAAATTATCCTTTTTAAAGTGGAGAGTTCAGGGGCATTTATTCTAGTGACAATGTTCTGTACCCATCATGTCTATTTACTTACAAAACATTTTCATCACCCCAAATAAACCCCAAAGTCATTATCAGTTGATAATGACTCAACCCTTACTCTAGCCTCTGGTGACCATTCATCTGCATTCTGACTCAGCTTTCAGGAATTTCTGGTAAAGGGAATCTTTTTTTAAAATTAGTTAGTTAATTTTTTATGATACTTAGATTACACAAATGTCACGTAAAAATATAGAGGATTCCCATATGCCTTGTTTCCCACACTTCACACATATTCCCACATTAACAACATTCTTCATTCATGGGTTATTTGTGATTCATTATAATTGCTGAACACATTTTGGAGCATTGCTACTAAGCATGGATTACAATTTACATGGTGGTTTACACTCTCTCCTATTCAATTTTTAAATTATGACAAGATATATAATGGCCTGCATCTGTTGTTGCAATGCCATTTAGGAAAATTCCCGTGTCCCAAAAATGTACCCATATTATACCTGCTTTTCCCTCTCCCTGCCCTCAGAACCTCCAGTGACCACTGCCTCTACATCAATGATATAATTTCTTCCATTGATAGAATCAATGCAACTGGAAAAGGACTTTGACCAAAAGGGGGAAAAGGTAAAAAGGCAAAGAGTTCTTATGGCTAAGAGCCTTCAAAATGAGTCCAGAGTTCATTCCAGAGGTTAAGCTTAGGCATGTCTCAGCAGGACCTCATTGACTGCCAAAGTAAATGGAATCTTAAAATATGTGGCTTTATTTTATTGATTTGTTTCTAACATTCCAGAAGTCAGGTTTTCTTATAACTATTATACAATGAATTCATAGGGAATAAGTTCCAGCAGCCCAGGCTCCTTTACTTTGGTTCTCAAAAAGTGTTATTCTCTGGGAGGAGCTGCTTTCACATAATTTAAACACAGACGTCTTTCCCTCTGGCTTCCTTCCTGTTCTGATCATTTTCTTTCACATGTTTCAGGAAGCAAAATCAGCTCTTAGAGTGAATAATATGCTCACTATGAAATGTTATTTTTCTTTGTGAGAATCTTGTTATTAACTTGTTTGCTTACAACATACCAACAGCTTCTTGGGTAACATCATGGACTCTTCTGGTTTGGCCATGGCCTCATTTCTGGGGCATTCCTTTTTGTTGAGTGCCAGTCCCATAATGTCCACAATATCACTTTTTTGTAGAATCTCATGTATATGGCCAAGGGAATAACTCCAAGTTTTTTAAAAGGCCTGGAAATCATAAGGCAGGTATCTCCCTTCTTTCTTTTTCTATTCATTATTTTTGGGAATACCTGGAAGATGGCAGCTCTAGCTAAAAGGCAAAATGTGGCCTCTTATTTCTGTCTTCTTTTTCATAGGATGGTTTATATTAGGCTCATCCATGGTGCAGCTTGTATCAATGATTTATTCCTTTCTTTGGCTGTAAAATCATCCATCCTAAGGATATACCACCATATGCTTATCCATTCATCAGTTGATGGACATTTGATTTGTTTCCACCTTTTCTCATTGAATATTGGGCTGTTACACACATTCATTTACAAGATTTTGTTTGAATATCTGTTTTCAATTCTCTGAAGCATATACCAAGAAGTGGAAATAATGAACCACATGTTAATGTTTTGAGGGATGGCCAAAGTATTTTCCACAAGGCTGTACCATTTGACATTACCAAGAGAAAATTACCATGGTTAAAAATTCTCCACAGCCTAGCCAATGTGGATAACTTCAGTTTTCTCACAGCAGCAATTCCAGTGGGTGTGAAGAACTTACAATTAATTTAATCACTGTTCTGTAACTTCAAACCAATCCAAGAAGACTGTACAGTGAAATAGGAATTGTGTATTTTTTGAGAAAGTAGATGCAGTTAAGATAAAAAATATCTTCCAATTATTAAGAAATACCTAAAAATATGGTGACACATAATAAATACAGAAAAATAAAAAACATTTCATAATGATATCAGTGAAATGATATGGGGAATTTCATTATTCATGGCATTCAAATTAAATTCCCTATATTAGTGTTAACAAAGAATGAATATTACATTTAAAAGTACAGGAAAGTTTACCAGGATAGGAATGTAATGTGAATCTAAACATAATAAAAATGTCAAATCTTTGAAAATAGATTTCTTACTTTGATGGACTTAAAATAAAATTCCAATGTTATTTCCCCTGCAATATGGTTAGATGACTGTAAATTGCATCTGAACAAATAAACGAGCACCAAAATTAAAATTGTGATAGATGGACTACTAAGTATGGTTCTCTTCTCAATCTTTTAAGTATATTAAACTGGAGACACTAAAAAGATTGGACAAAGATTTGACAGTTTAAAAGTTCACAAGTAGTGATGATGCACATGGTTTAGATACTACAGTTGGAAACTTTGATCATAAGTGACATTTATAAAATGTTTTTCCAGGTAGTGATGGTAACCACATTATATCAGCAAGGAGATGAATTATTAGCCAAAATGAAGGTCTCCATGAGATCTCTAGATTCCAATAAGGTTATTACAGTCATTTATAGAAATGCATATTTGGAATTAATCATGAATTGCTTTCCCTCTAATTCTGGACAAACCCAGCAGCCACGTGAAAACAGGAAACCAAACAGGAATTGAAAACTTTCTCCTTGTGGCATTTGCAGAAGAACAACACCCACAGCTCCTCCTTTTTGGGTTGCTCCTCTCCATGTACCTGTTCATTCTCATGAAGAGCCTGCTCATCATCCTGGCCATTATCTCATACTCCCACCTCCACACACCTATGAACTTCATCTCCAATGTGTCCTTGGCTGATAACAATTTCAATCACACAAACGCTGCTGAGCATTCAGATGCAGAACAACTTCATAAAATATGCATGCTGGAAAGTTGTTTTTTTTTTCTAAAGAATATATGCCCTGGAAAGTTACTATTTTATTTTATTTTATTTTTTAAGGATGCTTAGATTACATATTCGTTATATCAAAAATATAAGTGATTTCCATATACTCCGCCCCTCTCTCTACCACACTTTCCCACATTAACAACATCTTTCATTAGCATGGCTCATATGTTACAACCTATGAACAATATTGAAGCGTTGCCACTATCCATGTTCTGTAGTTTACGTTATGGATTACACTTTGTATTGCACAATTTTGTAGGTTTTGTTCAGTAATGTCATGGTGAATAAATCCACTGTGCCCAAAATACAGCATTTTATAAGCAGAAAGAAGGAAATAAAGATTAGAAGAGTAATAAATGAAACTGAGAATAAAAAAAACACTAGAAAAAATTACAAAACCAAAGTCTGATTCTTTGAGAGGTTCATATAATTGACAAACCCTTAGCTAAACTAACAAAGACAAAAAGAGAGAAGGTACAAATACATAAAATATGAAATTAAAAAAATGAGAGAGGTGATAACACCACTGATCCCTGGAAAGTTACTCTTGACTGTAACAGCCTACAGCCACTTTGAGGCCATCTGTCCCCCCTGTGCAGTACAATATCACTCCATGCTTTATTTGCTGGTTACCATGTAGTGTGTAAAGACCCCCATCTTTGCTTATTCATCACATTTAAGAAGGGCAATTTCTGCCAAGAAAAATTACCTAATACCTCAAAATCCCTTTTTTTTTTCCAAGTTCTAATTTTCTGTTGTCTACTGCCATTTCAAATGTCTCATCACCTAGTAAGATGTAAAACCCACTACTACCAGCAGAAACCTTAATATATATGTTATATTGCAGGTCAATAAATGAAAGGCAATATTGTAATGAGGGCATCAAGATGGCACCATAAGCAAGAAGTCTCTACCACTGGTAATCAGTGAGCCAGACTCAGGAGTTATCTAGAAAGAAAAATGATATTTCTTCTTAGTCTGGGAATGGTGAGATGTAGATGATAGGCAAGTTGTGATATTTACATCTGGGAGAGACTTGATGTTCTAAAGTAAAATTTCCATAGCTTCTTATTGAACATATAGTTTAAGTCTTTGTTCTCTATGATATTCACTCAATTACTGAGGGCAGAATTGTTGGAAAAAATGATCCTTCAAGGCATAGTCCTTGAAATATTACAATAAACCTTAACTGAATTCAAATGTGTGCCTGTTGTAGACTAATTGCTTAGATGGCACCATTCCTCCAACTCTCTTTATCCATACCTTTTGCAACATGACTCTATTGTTCCATCAATCAATAGGTGTAATCTCTTTTGCAACCTTTGATTCTGGGTGGGAATGAAGATGTTTTATTTGCTCTGGACTATATAATATAGTAGAATTAACACAGACTCAGGAGGACTTGGTGTTTTTCTACTGCTCCCTCATGGAATCCTGCCTCAGTCATGTGTTCAAATCCAAACAACCCTACTAGAGGATGAGAGGATATATTGAGAAGAGTCCTATTCTCCATTTAAAGGGCAACCTAGCCCAGCTTAGGTCAATTGAACCACCTTGCCTGAGATAGCTTAACCAAAGCAACTCCAGCTCGCTCACATCTGACCATAGACTCATGGGAAGTCAGAAAAGATCAAAAGTCCATGTCATGGATTCCCACGTAACAATAAAACCAATACGTTAAGCCATGAACCTGTAGGATGTTAGCAAGAGCTACCTGACACAACAATATACAATAAAAAATATAAGCATATTCAGGGAAGTCTGCTGCTTCCTACTGTTTGCATTCCTTCAGACATATAAAGGCAGCACTGATGATCATCAAATATCAAAGTTTATTTCAGTAAACTATACTTAAAAGTGACAACAAATAAGGTTCCTATTCTAATAGCTAGGAGAGATTGGAAGGACATGCATGGCAGAGGGGATCGGGGGACATAACTGGTGACTCTGAATCATACCTCTCAATTACCAGAGGTATTTTTGACCAAGAATCCAAACTCTTGTGTCCTTCATCATTTGGTCATGAAGATTTAAGAGAATTTTGATAATAAGTGAGATAAAGGGATGAGGGAGTAAATACCTAGTTCTTTCTCCTGCCCTTTTATGTTTTTGTGATATGCAGAAAAGAGTCAATTTTTTTTTTTGAGGTACCAGTGCTGGGGATTGAAAATGGAACCTCTTATGTGGAAAGCTGTTGCTCAACCACTCCGCTACTCCATCTACCCTGAGTTGTGTTTTTTTGTTTTGTTTTGTTTCATTGTTGTTTGTTTTGTTTTTAGTAGGTACCAGCAATTGAACCCAGAACCTCATATATGAGAAGTATGCACTCAACCACGTGAGCTACATCCTCTCCCATGGTAGACATTTTGTTTAGATGAATAGAAGAGATCACATTGTAGGTATCAATGGAAATTTTCAAGCAGAAACAAGAATATGAGCAATAACATAATATAGAACACGCAGCACAGTCCTGCATAACTGTGAGCATAACCCCATTCATGTGGGCACCAAGGTTCCACACTCAAATGAGTACAACTGCATCATTTTAATGAAATCTTTCTTTATTAATCCAATGCATATTTCAAAATTTTCCTTCACCATTTTCAGATCTTCCATGATTATATGCCCATCACATGCCATGTACTTGTACAAATTTGTCTTCTTCTAGACTCCTCTTGTAAGACACATATCAGAGAAACAATTTCTGGTATAGTACCTCATGCCAGAGTTCATCCATGATAAGCACCGAGTTCAATGAACTGAATAAGACAACAGGATCTTAATAAAGAGAACAAAAGCAGATGACCTTGTATAAGAAGCTGTAGTATGTGAAAATCAGTATTTGTAGAAAAATCTTTTAAGGTACAAATATATAATAGAATGATACAAAATAGTGGAAAGCTGAACTGTTAAACTTTCCTCTACATTATGATTTTATAAACACAATCTGAAAACTTTTGTACTTTTTCCATAAGAATAGGAAAAGTCACCACCGCACTTTCAGTAAAACAAAGGAAAAATTTGCTGTGAATATAAGTGTCAATAGAGAAAAAATATTCTTCAAGAAATCTGTGTTTTTGGGGTAATTGGAAATTCCATGTTGTCATAAAAATTGAGATAAATATTAGAAATTTCAGAAAGTTGACAAAGGGAAAAACTGTTAATTACATAAGATACAGAGAAAGCTTTAAAGAACAATTTACTTCAAATTAAACACATAGAAAGGCTTTGAAATAAATAGAAATACACATTTCTTATTTACAAGTTTTGATCAAAAAATTACAATTTCTAGATCTTTCTTTGATCCCTGTAATTACAGGCACTTTCTCAACTCCAGCAAAAATGATGATCTTATAGCTTCCTACAAAAAAATATTTTCAGAGCTCTTTTTATATCTGTATTCCTCAGACTGTAGATGAAGGGGTTCAGCATGGGCATGACCATGGTATACATCACTGAGGCTGGTGCACTTCATTGTGTGTTGTGCGAAGCAACTGGCCTAAAGTACACACCTAGGCTTCAGCAATAAAATAAGGAATCTGAGAGGTATGATGCACAGGTGGAAAATGCTTTATAGTTTCTCTGAGCTGATGAGATTGCATGTATAGAGGTAAAACAATATTGGAGTAAGAGTAAAAGATCCCAGTGAGGGAACCCATCCCCAAAAGCCCAGTTTCAAAATTTATCACTATGTCATTGGTGAAGGTGCCAGAAAAGGCAAGTTGGACCATCTGATTAAGTTCACAGAAAATGTGTGGGATTTCCAATTGTGTACAAAAGGACAGCTGCAACACCAGTAAGCTTACAAAGAAAGAATTCAGGACAATCATGGTCCTGGACCCCAGAACCAGCAGGACACAGAGCTGGAGGTTCATGGTGACCACGTAGTGAAGGGGATGACAGAAGGCCACGAAGCAGTCATAGGCCATTATGGCCAGAAGGATGTCATCCATCACTGCAAAGAGCATGAAAAAATACATCTGAGTTAGGTACTGTATTAGTCAGGGTTCTCTCGGGAAACAGAATCAACAGGAGATATCCGTCAATAATATGAGAATTTAAAAGAGTCTCTCACGCAACCGTGGGGATGCACAAGTCCAGGCTCCACAGGCAGGCTGCAAACCAGTGGCTCCGATGAAAATCCAACGAAGGGTCATTGATGAGTTTCTGGGAGAAGTTGCCTGTCCAAC
>JAQZBX010002142.1:0-31297 GCA_029593785.1 Cabassous unicinctus
TTTAGATTTACCGAAGAGCAGTAAAGATAGCACACAGAGTTTCCAAATACCCTTTACCCAGCTTCCCCTAATCTTAACCTCTTATCTAACCATGGTACATTTATCAAAAACTAAGAAATTAAGATTAAAACAACACTATTATTAAAACAGGCTTTATTTATGTTTCACCAGTTTTTCCGTTAATGTCTTTTTCTAAGATCCAGTCTAGTACAACACTGCATTTGGTCATAATGTCTCCTTATGTCCTCTAATCTGTGGCAGTTCTAAGTCTTCCTTTGTTTTTCATTATCTTGACACTTTGGAAAATTACTGGTCAAATGCTTTGTAGAATGTCCTTCAGTTTGGGTTTAGCTGATATTTTCTCACGCTAAAACTGGAGTTATGGATTTGGGAGACAGGAGTGAAGTGCCATTACCACAAAAGTGAAGTGCCATTCTCATCACATCATGTTAACGAGCACATGATGCCCCCACATCTTATTACTGGTGATGTTAACCTTGATGACTTGGTTAAGGCGGTGTCTGACAGGTTTCTCCACTGTAAAGTTACTACATTTCCCCTTTTCATATTGTATCACTAAGTCGTTCCCACACTTAAGGGGAGGAGAATTAAGCTCCAACTCCTGGAGGGAGGAATATCGAAACCTTTGTGGACACATGTTAAAAACTGGGGAAGATACTTTGAGGCTATGCAAACATTTTGTTTCTCCTTCAAGTCTTGCCTGCTGGTTTTCGCATTCATCTGTGGATCTTGCCTATAGCACTTTTAACTGTGGTATTCTAGTGATGATTTTCTACTTTCCTCATTCTTATTCTGTCATTATTTGGAATTCTTCTGCATGGAAGATTTATCCCATCTTATTCATGTATTTATTCAATAGTTTCTCATGTGTATTTATTTTATTTTTTTGTTCTATAATGCACAAAAACAAAAAAACCCAAATAACTATTGTTATTTGGTTGCTGAAAAAGCTTTGGCCATTAGGAGCTTTCTCAATTGGTTCCCATGTCCTTTTGACATTCCTTTCCCGCCCCCGCCATCTTTTTTCTTCTTTTTTTGAGCACTTCCTTACTTTTTGTCATTCATTAAAGCTTTTTCTGTTCATTAAATAAATACAATCTGTTCCTTGTCTTTTCCATTACAATGTTTTTTTATTTGTAAAATGATATATAAATACATATGCATATATGTGCATTTGTTTACATAAATGTTATTTGTTATATATATATATATATATATACATTTTATAAAGGTGCCTAGATTACCCAAATATTACTCAGAAACTACAGGGATTCCCATGCTCCCCACCATTACAATTTGTGCCATTGTTCTGGGTGACTTCCATGCCTATGTAAACAACCCCTGCCACAGCGGGAGTATCTCAATTCTGTGACTTTATCAACAGCCATAATCTTTATCTCCACTCAACTTTAGTCATCCACTCTAGTGACCAAATGCTGAATCTTGTCATCACCTGGAATTGTCTACCTTTGTAATATTAAATGTAAACCTCCACTTCTTCCAGGTTTCTCAATCTTTTCCCACAACAGTTACTCTTTCATTACATAGGAACCTCCAGTTTCTTCACTTCTTTATTTTTTTCCCAGTCCATCAAGCTTAAGTCCATGACCATCACTTCAACCAGTTGCTGGGTGCTACTGGCACAGAGAACACAATCTTATTATGCTCTTGGAAGTATTTGATAAGCCTTCCATGTTATGTAGATTCAACTCTCTCTCTCTTCAAACTATTAGCTCTATACCTTCGTCCCCCTACCTTCCCCTTAGCTAATGAGCTCATCTCTTGCTGCAGAGAGACAATAGAAATCATCAAAAAGAACACTCTCAACTCCAAGCAACAAACTTATTATCTTCCTGTGCTATTTTCACTTTTTCTCCCTTTCTCTTGGTCCTCCCATGAAGGCTATATCCCTCTTCCTATCTAAGGCTAATCCTCTCCACCCTGGCTCTGGATCCCATCCTCTCTCCTTTCTACTTTCTCCAGGCTCTTGATTATCCTTCTCTCTCCAGTGTCTTCAAACTCTTCCTTTCACTTGCTGGCTCCTTTATTTGAGCATTTAAACAAAACAAAATGAAGCAAAAGCCCTCCATGAAGCCCATGTTATCCTCCTGGTACCTACCTACTTTTATTGTCCCGTGAAAGTCATACTTGAGGATTGTCTACTCATCTGCTTTTGACTTCTTGGTCAAATTCAGCTTCTGTCCTCCTGTACTATTCCACTGAAATTGCTCTTGCCAAAGTCACAAATCACCTCCATATACCTAGGTCCAAAGGATACTTAGCAATTCTCATCTACTTGATTGCTCCTGTTACCTACTCTCTCCTTGAAATCCTCCTTTTATTTTGCTTCAGTAGCATCTTTTGATTTCCTCCAATTGTTCTGGCAATTTTTCACCTATTTTTTTGGAGTACTGTTCTAAGCCCACATCTCACATTACATACATTACATTCCTGGAGGAATTTGTCATTCCAAGGCCTCCAATTCCTATTCCAATGGCTTAAAAATCTGTGTCTCTGGTCCAGATGTCTCTCATGAGCCTCATCCAAGATATCTCCCTGTCCTTAGATACCAACACTTGTGTGTTCCTTAGGCACTTTAAACTCATATCTGAAACTAAACTCTATGTCTTCCTCTTCAAGACACACCTCCTCTTTGTTCCCTCTCTTGGTGCATGGTACTACTACCCCCCTCATGCTAAAAAGCCAGAAACTTGGAGGTCATCCTTGACTCTTTTTTCTTGCTGGTAAATATACTTAAAAATTTTTTAAATTGTGGTTACATATATACAACTCAAAATGTCCCATTCTAACCACTTTGAAGTGTACAATTCAGTGATATTAATTACATTTACAATATTGTGCTATCACCATCAACATCCATTACCCAAACTTTTTCATCACCTCAAACAGAAACTCTGTACCTCAACTCATCACTTCAAACAATAACTCCTCCTGCCTCCTGGCCCCTGGTAACCTCTAATCTACTATCTACATGTATGAACTTTACTTTTTCTGGGTATTTCATATAAGCAAGATCAAACAATATTTTTCTTTTTGTGTCTGGCTTCATTTACTCAATTTAATGTCTTCCAGGTTCATCCATATTGTAGCATGCATCAGAGCTTCATTTCTTTTTATGGCTGAATAATATTTTACTGTGTGTACCAACCTTGACTCTTATTTCTCAAATCAGAAATAATTGCTGATTCTATTTCTTCAATTGCTCACAAGTCCTTCCATTTATGTTTATCCCCTCTGAAACCCACTCTCTCTTACAGGATTATTATAACAGGCTTCTAATAGCCTTCTTTGCTTCTAATTTTGTCCCCATCCAATCCATTCTCCACATGCTTCTTGGATGATTTCCAAATGTAAATCAGAACATGTCATTCTCTTTAATTGTTCCAATTTTCTTTAGCATAAATCACAAAATCTTAATCTGTATTCACAAACCTTGCTTGAACGCAGATTATTTGTCCAGTCTCTTCTTTTGCTGTCTTCTCTTGCCTCCAGAACTATTGTATTATTTTATCTTTTTTGCACAGAATACTATTGCCTGTCCTTCCCCTTCTTTCATTCTCTTAAATAATAATTTTTCCCAAGCCTTCCTTGACCTTCCCACCCTTTATCAAGATGGATAGATGCCCCACCTTTATGCTCCCGTGGCTCCCCACATCCTGTTAAAGCTCTTAGCACATGAAATTGTAATGCTTTGTTTACTTGTGTTTCCCCAATAAGTAGGTACTGACTGCATGAACAAATGAATTCCTTGTATTCTTTGATTAGCCATAACTACCCTTTCTTCTAGGTACAAAGTGATATGTTAAAGCAGATTTTACTTCATAAATTCATTTCAGACATATTTCCCATGGAAAGATTATCAGAAGTTGGTTTCTCAGTGTAGCAGTTTGATATTGTTTATGAATTCCATAAATAGATATTGGATTATGTTTGTAAACTGATCTGTCCCTCTGGGCATATTAGATTATATTGGATTCAGAGATTTCACTTTTACTTGATTAAATAATGATTAAGGCTTTGAGTGGGCCATGTCAGTAGGACGTTGCATCCCCGCCCCCTTGGTGGGCAGAGACTCACAGAGAAAAGACAAGGCAAAGGGCAGAGTTGGTAGTTTCAATGCTGGAGCCCGGGAAGTAAGCACACAGAGGAACAGAAAGAAGGCTCCATTAGACACGGCAGAGGCCCCCGGAAGAGAGCCATTTGCCTGATAGTCTACAGCTGGCCATGTGGAGATAGCAGAGTAGCTGAGCCTGGAAAGAGGCAAGCCCTGGGAGGAGAGGAACCCAGGAAGCCTGAACTCTTATAGATGTTGGCAGTCATCTTGCTCCAACACATGGCAGTAGACTTTGGTGAGGTAGGTAACTTGCACTTTATGGCCTAGTAACTGTAAGCTTCTACCCCAAATAAATACCCTTTATAAAAACAAACAGATTTCTGGTATTTTGCATCAAGCACCCCTTTGGCTGACTAATACAGTCAGATAATCAGTATCCTAATTAATTCATAATGTAGTTTAAATTAATTTATAATTCCCCTTGGAATTGACTTGTACGTTATCATTGCTGTATGGAATCGCATTTTTCCTTCTTTTGCCTCCCCAATTTCTCTCTTTTATTCCTTCTTCCATAGAGTCTCAGCTGCATACTTGGTTAAATAAGATTTGATGAGTTTTGTAAGGGACCTCTTTACAACACGGATTGTTTGGGAAATGGCAAATTGCAGTTCTCAGCAAGAAGAGAATGTGGTAGCACAGATAATTTTTATGCCCCTAGTTGAATCCACATCAACTGAGGATCCTTTTTTTTATGGAAAACTGGAATGGCTAGAGGTTGTGATTATAATGCTATAATGCCTATGACCTACTATCTATCAATTACTGAAATGAAATTCCAAATTCTCCATATACATTTTGCTAAGGCAGTTCATGGCTACCAAGGATAAACATAGCAATGGCCTGTAAACTTTATATCAATGCTAAATTTCTTGAACTTGTTAACTGCTTTTAAGGTGGTTACATAAGTAAATACCCTTGTTCTTAGAAAATGTATATGGCAATATCAAGTGTTCAAGGAGCATTATGTATACAACCTACATTCAAATGTTCAGAAAATGGATTGGCAGATAGATGGATAGATAGTTATATTGATAGGTGGATGGATAAATAGAATGATATGGCAAATGTGGCAGAATGTTAAAACTGGTGGATCTGGGTATCTGGGATGGGGATAGGGCTATTTTGGAGTTCTTTGTATGGGATTTGCATTATTTTTGTAACTACCATATAAGTTTGAAAGTATTTCAGAAGAAAAAGTTTCTAAAAAACATCAAAACATAGTAGCAATGGTCTGGATATATCCCTGGTACAAAACCTGATTATTCAGGTTTTCAAAACTTGGGGAGTCCCTACAAACACATACACACTCACACACACACACACACACACACACACACACCTTTTATGATTAAAAACCATATTGCTGATAGTATTGCTACCTGGGCTACAATTGTGGAAGAAAAACCTGCTGTGATATGAAATCCCTTCTTCCCTGAGGTTGTGACTCTTTGATGAGAAACATTCATTTGAAACCCCCAAACTGAATTTCCAATTTACTTGTACCTGAGACATTAGTGTTCAGATTTTATTCAGATGTTGGACTCAGCCCAAGAGTAAACTTGGAACTGCCCTCTGATTATCAAAAATTTCTAAAACTGTGGCTGTTTGCTTGCCTGCCCTTCACCTATGTAGGCTGCCTGATGCTTTTGCTAAAACAAAGCAACTCTCTTGGGCTGCCAGGGACCAAGGTTATCTGTCTCCTCATGTTGATTTCTGGCAGTTAGTAGGCATGCTGCTGTGCCGCTCAGTGTCCTTGTTCAGAAGGAAGGGCTTGGATGCAGCTGGTCAAACATGAAGGTTGTATATATTAGTCCATCATGTACGTGAAGCTACTGTGTTGCTCTCCTCACCTAGATCTAGTTGCCTCAGATAAATTTTTCAATACACAGTCTTGATGTAGTCTTTCAATCATCTTTATATAAAAAAAGAATCATTTGCCCTTCATATTTCAGTGGTAGCAGCTTATCCTAAACTGCAATACCTATCACATTGTGGAGGTACACTCACTAAGTTGTGTGAATCATAATTTTATATATAAGCTAAGCCTGGTGCCCAGGAAATGGGCTCTGCTAAGAGCACTCACTAGTTTGGACATTTACCTAAATGGGATAATGGTGTTTGGTCTAAGGATTACTATTTGCTAGCTAGTCAGTTAGCATATATTGAACTTGTGAAATGCTTAAAGCATAGCCCCAGGCATTGTAAGGAAGTTAAAGACTCTATCTTTGATTTGGCTGCTCAAAACACATACTCATGAAGTGGTCCAAAAATGCTTCCTGGGCAATGGTTCATTGTGTACAAGCTGATAAACTGAATCCATAGTAAGTGCTGAGGTCAGAGTCAAGTTGTGATCTGAATGACGAAAAGTTCATTCATTCAACAAATTTAAGAAAAGATTTATTGAATGCTTACTTTGTTCTGCGCTAAGTTAGAGGCTAGGGATACCAAGATGAATTCATATATTCACTTGCCTCAGGATTTTAAGAGGGAGACAGCATGTAAAAAATGACGTGGAAAAACTAACACAGAAATACAAAGAAAGCTCCAAGAAGGCGTGAAGCTTTCAGTGATGTGAAGAGACTCCATACAACCCTGTGTCTCTAATTCTAAACACAGCAGCTGCTTGCAATATTTGGTTTCTGGTTACCTTGGGAAGAAATAAGTCATTATGCCAAACTTTGTCCCAAGCCTTCTAGCAACAAACTGTCCATTTAGAATTCAGTAAAGCAAGAAAGCTGAATTTTGCAAACATTATATTGGCCTTTAGGATACTGATAAATAAAGCATGAGGAGGGGCTTTGAAATTCAATTTGTAAATATTGTTTGACCAAGTGGGGCAATGGATTGAATAAATATTATTTTGTTGGGCAGTGAAGTAGGACAGGTATGAGCAAGTGGTGCTGGGGTGGTATTGGGAGACAGAAACACACTACTAACGCAAGAAGATTCTTCCTGACTTGGACTATCCAAGTCCATGTCAACGGCTTGTCTACTATGTCATGCCTGTCCGCAATCAGCATCTTCCTGAAACATGGTATTCCATCATGGTTAAGTAGAAATATAAAGTGAGCCACATGCATCTAAAATTTTCTGGCAGTCACATTAATAAAGTAAAACAAAAGAAGTTAAATGAAGTTTAACAATATATTTTATTTTACCAAATATGTCAAAAATATTCTCATTTTAACCTGTAATCAATACAAAAGTTAATGATGAGCTATTTTCATGTTTTCATACCAAGTCTCTTAAATATGCTGTGTGTTTTATACTTTCAGAAACATCTCAATTTGGAAGAGCCAAATTCTAAGCACTAAATGGCTACCAGAAGCTAGTGGCTACCATATTGGGCACTGCAGCTATAGACATGTAAAAATATATCCTGTTTTTGAGGGTCTCCAGAGGAGTTGATTCTTCAGCTTTTTCCTGGACCACATGTCAACGTACCTTGTTATTTGGAATAAACTCTTAAGTGGAGCCCACATTTCCAATGCCAAAGTTTGACTATTTCTTCTCATCTCATGCTGTTATGCAATAAAAAGTTATTGAGTTTCTATTATATACTAGGCATTGGAGTATAATGGTGAGCAATATTACTATGGTTCTGGCTTTCAGAGTGTGTACAGTGTAATAGAGAAGAGAAATATTAAACAAATAGACAAATTAAATGTATAATTATGACAACTGTTGGGATGAAAAGTCCAGGTTACTATGAGCATTTGTAACAGGAGGACCTGTTCCAGTCTGCAGTGATTGGGATGCTTCCCTGGTGAAGTGACTTTTTTTTCTTAGAAGGTGAATGTTTATTATGCTAGAGTGTACACAACTTCAGTGCTGACCAGATACAACTGCTTACTGAGCATCTTCTGTTGCTGGCACCATACTAGTAGACACTTTCATATACTGTGTCATATGAAATCATAGTAATTTTAGAAGGTACATATAATTTTCCCTCGTTTTTACAGATGAGGACACTGACTCTCAGATAAGTAAAGTCAGTTGCCCAACATCAGAGTAGGCAAAAGTAGAAAACAAATATTCTGCATATATTTGAATATTACTGGGTGTATTTGAATCCCATTTTCATACATTTTTCTTTTGTCCAGTGATATAATTGAAGAATAAATTTAAATCATTTGGGAAGAGATGTTATTTTCATAGGTATAAGCCTCTGTGTTTAAACGTGCTCTGAAATGTGAAAAGAGGTCTGAGGATAAAACCTGTCACGGGGCTTTTTCCTTGTTTAGAATAACATTATGTAATCAGGTAGGATTGACATTGTACCAGACATTATATGGGTAAGTCTCAACTTTTTGATTTCTTGGCTAAGGGCATTTTTAAGTAACGTCTTAATAGATTATTTTTTACATCAATTTTATTGATACATATTAATAAAGCATACAGTTCCTCCAAGGTGTAAAATCAATGCTATTTGATTTAATCACATAGTTGTGCATTCATCACTTCAATCATTATTAGAGCATTTTCATTATTTCAATATTAGTAATAATAAAAAAAAAAAGCAGACAAAGAAGCAAACAAGAAAATTCCTCACCTCTCAATCTCTCTGTGCTGAAGTGACTTTTGATGTGGAATCAGAATGATGCCGATGAGGGGTCAGAAGGAGCTTGGCACTTTCAAGGAACTGACAGGAGAATGGCGTGGCTGGAGTGGAGAGAACGAAGGCAAAAGTGGTTGGGGATGAAGTAAGCGAGCTAGGCGGATGCCAAGGCACGTATGACCTTAGGTCACATTAAGGACTAGGATCTTCCTCTGAAGAGTAAAGAGAAACCACGGTAGGTTTTTAAGGAGCAGTGGGACATTACCGGGAATGCATATGAAAAGAGCACTCTGCTATAGACTGGATAATGGGTCTGAAGGAAAAAGGGTGAATGTGGGGAGAACTTTTAGGAAGCTCTTGAGTAATCCAACTTAAAGGATTAGGGCAGTGGCTACCTCATGTCCAAGACGGATGACTTTCAGTCATATAAATAGATAAAACTGACAGGACTTGGTAACTGATTTGTTGGCAATGGGGGTGGCACAGGGCATGAAGAAGAGGGTGTCAAGGCTGAATCCCGGCTTTCTGACCTGCTGAAATAGATGGTTGTGAGTCTTCTAAGGGTTCTTTTTCTTAGTTCTCTTCTGGCATACTGAGAATTTTAGAGTGACGTTTCCACTATCTAAAATAGAAAATACAAGTATTAAGTGGCATGTATATTAATTTGACCATTTAATTGGCCCCCAAAAAGGTTGTTTTTGCTTGAACCAGAAATTTGTAAATCTTTGTTGCTAGTGATAGAATAACAGAAAGAAAAGAGTCAACAGTGAGCTTGCACTCTACTGTCCATATCTCTTAAGCTTTACATACTGAGTAATTACAGGCTGAATCATTTAACAATTTTTTCTGCTTTGAACATAATTGCCTTTTTCTTATAAATTATGCAATATTTGCATTGAAACACAGTATTATTGCCATAATGCTGTCATGAGTAGAGGTTGATGACAGTCTTCATAGAGGAAAGCTAAAGGAAAACAATAAAGAAAATAACTTGTCTGACCCCAAAGTTTCCTAAATCAATTAAGAAACAACAATAAAGCGTTTATGTTTTTTACAATTGGTTTACACAGATTTGTAATCTACTCCTGTCTAATAATTAAAAGATTACATTTTACATAGTTATTCTTTTTAACATCAGTTATTAAATAGCTAATTTACTTCTTATGCAAGGTCAAATCAACAGGAAAAATTCAAACCGCCACATAATTCCAAATAGTTGGATGTTGACAATCATGTTCACTCGATCATTAATTCTTTCATGGGATAATTACTAAGTGCATAGATGCTTAGCAGAATAGACAACCTTGAGAGGTATACAATAAAGTGGGGAGACATAAATGAATAAACACATAAACAAACTTATAACGTAATGTCAGTAGTGATTAGTGCTGCCAAGAGAAGAGAAAGGGCCAAGGCGCTAGAGAGCAATATTGGCAGTGTATTGATGGCTTGATGAGAGAAGATCTCTCGGTAATGGAGCATTTGAGCGGTAGCTTGAAGGAAGCAAGAGAGGGAGCTGGCAACTATCTGGGGGTGTGAGTCTTTTGGGCTCAGGGAAAAGCAAGTCCAAGGACTCTGAGGTGGGTATGTGCGTCTTCAAGGGGCAGCAAGGAAGCCGGCACTGCTGAACTCCCGTGAGGAAGGGGGCAGAGGAGGACATGAGATTGAAGAGGTGATGGCGTCCACAACACAAAGGGTCTTCAGGTCATTCACAGATTTTGGATTTTATTCTAAGTATGATGGGGAGCCAATGGAGGGTTCTGAGCAAGGGAGAGATGTGAATTTAGATAAGAGGTTTGCAAGAAAGAAGAGAACCAGGGGTGATTGCTAGGCTTTTGGCCTGGGCAATTGGATGAATGGTAATGGCACTTATTGGGGTGGGTAAAACTATGGAGGAATGAATTTAGTGGGGAAATCAAAATAGTTCAGTTTGGAATATGTGAAACTGACAAAAAATACTCTTATTTCAAATGTGAAGTGCCTATTAACCTAATTAGACATTCAGGTGGAGATGTTTAATAGACAGATACACTAATTTGTAGTTCTGGGGACAATTATGGGCTGAAAACATATATTTGAAACTAACACCTAGAATTTAAAGTAGCTATTCTGTGCCTTGTCCATCGATCCCTGGAGGCTTATTCTGCAGCCACCTCCACCATTATATTTCTTCCCTATCCCTGCCCTTTCTGGTCCTAGCTTTTGTCCTGGAGGAGGCATAATGAATGTTCCTCATGGTGGAGAGGGGTGGTAATCCTTAGATGATGATGATGGTGGGAATGGGGTCACTCATCTATAAGCTTTTGTTATATGCTTACTGTGTGCAAAGACATAACATAGGGAGCAAAAGCAATTGCCCTCACTGAGCTTACTAACCTAGTGGACAGTAGAGCATAGGGACTTAGATTAGTCATTAATCAAGCAATCACACTCTGTAATGGGACAGGGGTACATAGTGCCAGCAGTGCTTGTAATAGGAGTTATATCTCGGTCTGGAGGTCAAGAAAGGCTTCCTGAGGATGTAAGAGTTGAGTAGTTGTGTGAGTAGGGGTTAATTAGGCAACGAGTGAGTGGAGGAGTGATCCAGGAAGAGCGAGCATATATACAAAGGTCCTGTGGTAGGAGGAATATGGTCCATATAAAGGAAAATAACATGTCAGGAACCCAGAGAGTGAGGGGGAGCATTGTGGAAGATGATGACAGGAAACAGCTAATGCCTTATAGGTTACATGATTTGAGAAAAATTATTTTGGTTGCAGTGTGGAGAATGGATTGAGGCTGGGGAGTGGGGAGGAAGAGAGGGACAAAAAGGGAGGACTAGGAGGACTAGATAGGAGTTTCTGGCAGGAGCCTACGTGAGAGGTGAAGGTGGTTTGGACAGCATAGCACAGAATTAGGGTCAGTATAAATGCCTATGGAGAGCTGAATGTGTGAGGGAGCCAAAGTAACTCTGTCTTAAAGAAGGGCTCCCAAGCTAGTGAGTAGTCAGCAGGACGGTTAAGAGATTCCTGTGTTGAAACAGTTCTCCTCCCTACTGCTGTGTGACTTCATAGGTAAATTGGGGTTAATAGCACCTATATGACAGGTTGTTTCATGGATTAAATCTGACTATGTATGATAAATGCTTGGCCAGCATTCAATAATTACACTATAGTTACTTTCTGGAATTTAGCAATCACCTCCAGAAAAAGATATCAGGGAAAAAAACAGTCTTTCAATGTTTCTGGAAATCTTTAGGGAAACAATCCACAAATACATAAATATACCGAACATCCACTGTCTGCAATCACTTGCAAGAACAATATATGTTGATTATTGATTGTAATTTTGATTTTGAGATATACTTTCACAGAAAATGGGCCCTGTGTAAAAATAGTGGCTTACATGTGAAATTTGTGATCTTACCAGTTGTGATGAAAGTGATTAAAAAATTTGTCCATCTTTATCTTTCATAATATAAAATGTGAACTAACAAAAAATAAACTGTGGAAAAGTATCCTTTTAAGCACAAATTACATGCCATCATTTTCTGAACTTCATTATTTACCTATTAAAGGTTTGTAAGGGTTCATTAATGTTCGTGAATCACAAATCAATTATTTCACAACGAAGCATAAAATTAGTTAAAAAGATTCATATATAGGCAGTACGTGGTGTGCCGGCTCTTCGGAAGTGGATCAGCTAAAAATGTGTGAAAAAGAAAAAATATAGATGACATGTTAGGTGGTGGGTAACCAATTGTGCTTTAAGCATAAGAGCAAGAAATAAAATACCTGAAAAGAATTCTATAAAACTTGTTTTAGCATTTTTGCTTTAAACTCACAATGGACTTCATAAACATAAAACTATTCTCCAAATGCGATCCAATTCAAGGACATCCTTATTTTCCCACATACATGAGGTAATATGTTGAGTGCCCAGTGCAGTGACTGGCATCTAGTATTTGTAGAATCACTGTTTTTCCTTTCCCCTCCTCTAAGATGTCTTCTGCAGCACACGAGCCTCTTGAAGATATTTAATCAAAGATTCTGGCAAAAAAACACACACATTTCTTTTCTTTTCTTATTGTTCTTGTATCCCTTTCTGAAATTATATATGTAAGGCATGCTCATTGCAGATGACTTGGAAAACAAAACAACAACAGAAAGGTCACGTATGAGCTCACCTAGAGAGAACCACTTTTGGTATTTAGGTATATGTCCTCTCAACACTTTTTTTCTAGAATTATTCAATTTGGAATTTATAATCTTAGATTTTAAACAGTCTGTTTCATAATGCACATGATAAGGAGACTTAGCCAGCCAGGGCCTATGTTGCTATTTTTGAAGAACAGAACAGACCTATAATTGCCAAATTGCCAATCTGTGCACATATTTTTTAATTTGTTCAAGTAACTTGTTAAAAATAAACATTATTTTTTAGAACAGTTTAGATTTACAGAAAAATTAAGAAAGTACAGAGAGTTCCCCTGTACCCTGCAACCAGTTCTCCCCATGGTACAATAGTATGATACATTTGTTACAATTAAAGAGTCAATATTGGTAGATTATTATTAACTATAGTCCATACTTTATTAAGATTTCCTGGTTTTCACCTAATATTCTTTTTCTGTTCCAGGATCCCACCCAGGATACCACATTACATTGAATCATCATGTCTCCTTAGTCTCCTCATGGCTGTGACAGTTTCTTAGCCTTTCCTTGTTTTGATGACCTTGACACTTTTGAGGAGTATGGGTCAGGTATTTTGTAGAATGTCTCTCAATTCGGATTTATTTGATGTTTTTCTTGTGATGCAGACCACAGAGGTAAAGTTCTGATTTTATCATATATCAAAGTTACATACTCTCAACATGACTTATCACTGTTGATGTTGACCTTCATCACTTGGCTAAGGTAATGTTCATCAGCTTTCTTCACTGAAAAGTTATTCTCCCTCCCTGCCCCACCCCTTTTCCATACTGTATTCTTTGGAAGAAAGTCACTATACATAGTGCACACCTAAGGAATCAGGGAGTTCTGCTCCACTTCCTTGAGGGTAGAGTGTCTACAATAATTGCAATTCTGCTACATGGGAGATTTGTCTCTTCTTTCCCATTTATTCATTTATGTCAGTATGGATTCATGGATATTATTTTATACTTTGTGTTATAATCCAATACTACTTTATATATTTTATTGTCAAATTGTTTCAGCTTTGACCATTGTGAGCTCTTTTACATACCCCCATTGTCCCTTTGACATACCCCCTATTTCAGTTTGCTAAAGGCTGCTAAGGCAATATACTAGAAGTGGGTTGGCTTTTACAATGGGGATCTATTAAATATTTTTTAAAACAATTTATTGAAGTGTATCATTCATACATGAACATACATAAACTATAAGTGTTCAGTAAACATTGTGAACTTACAAAACAAACATGCATAACATCATACAGGGCTCCCACACATCGCTCCACCACAATTACTTTGCATTGTTGTGAAACATTTGTTAACAAATTATGAAAGAGCATCGACAAAGTATTACTACTAACTATAGTCCGTATCTTACTCCCCTATACATTTTTTTTAAGGATTTATTTATTTAGTTATTTACTTTTATCCATTTTTACACCTCCCTCCCCTGCCGTTTTTGCTGTTTCTGTGTCCATTTGCTGGGCAATTCTCCATGTCCATTTCCTGCCTTCTCTTCTCATCCTTCTCCTCCTGTCTTCACTGGGATTCGATCCTCGGGACCTCCGATGTGGGAGAGAGGCGTCCTACTGCCTGAGCCACCTGAGTTCCTGGTTTTTCAGTGCATCTTGTCTTGGCTCTCCCTTGTGTCACTCTCCTTTTACATCATCATCTTGCTGTGTGGCTCACGGGGCCTGGCAGTGCACCTGCACATGGGGCCTGGCGGTGTACCTGCTCACGGGGCCTGATGGCGCACGCACGCACAGGGCCTGGTGGCCCACGCAACTTCTATATTTTTCTTTTTTTAATTTTTACTGGGAGGTCCCGGGCATCAAACCCAGGTCCCTCCATGTGGGAGACAGACGCCTAACCATTTGAGCCACATTCTTTCCCCTGCTATATCTCTTAAGGTTGACCAAAGATACCTAGAGTTACAGTCTTTTCCCATACAGGATGGTCATATAATAAGTCAAGCTTAGTTTATCACCAGCATTCTGAAAACCAGACCTAGGGAGAGAAACTAGGTCTGGGGACACACACATGGTTTCTAATGTAGTGAATGTTTAGCCTACCCTGATTATCACAAAATCAGGACAGCGAGAATATTTGCAAATTTTAAGTTTACAGTTCTGTGGCTGTGAAAGTGTCCAAATCAAGGCATCATCAGGAGATGCTTTCTCCCTGAGCTGCACCTATGGGAGATCAGGCACATGGTAGCATCTGCTTGTCAATCCTCTCTCCTCTAGGCCTCGTTGCTTTTAACTTCTGGCTTCAGTGGCTCCTCTCAGCTTCTGTTTTCTGTTGATTTCAGCTTCTGGCTCCTGGGGACTTTTCTCTAAGCTTCTGGGTGTTTCTCTCTGTTTCTGTGGCCCCACTGATTCCAGTTTATAAAGGACTCCAGTAAGAGGATCAAGACCAACCCTGGGTCATGCAATCTAATCAAGGCCATTAACTGAAGTAATTAATCAAAAGATCCACCTACAATAGGTTTACATGACCAGGAATGGATTAGCTCTAAGGGTATGATCTTCTGGGGCCCACCCAGATTCAAACTGCCACACCCCCATTATTGTGGGTTTTTGTTTTGTTTTGTTTTGTTTTGAGCATTTTCTCACTTTCTGGCTTTACAAGATACTCTAGGCTCATGGTAGATATTTCCTATAATCTCAGTCTGTCCACATTTAAAATCAGTAAGCTCTAGAAACAGATTGCTTTAGTTTAGATCGTGGCTTAACTATTTACCGACTTTGGGACCTGGGAGCTAGTAACTTTACCTGTGAGGCTCCAGGTTCCTCACCTATCTAAGGTCCATTAGGACGGGAATTTGTGTGTGTGTGTCTCTTGTTCTCTACTGTATCTCCATCCCCTAGAATAGTGTCTAGCATATAGTGGTGTTCAATAAAGAAATATTTGCTGAACAAATACGTGAATGATGATGGATATGAATATTAGTTTATAAACTCAGATAAGCAAGAAATATAATATGGCTTTGTCTTATTTTATCTTCAAATAATTGCCCGATTTAATATTTTTAGATTTAAGTTCATTATTATTAAAGTTAGACATGTGTATAGCTGAAAAATTAAAATAGCTCTGTAGGAATTTTAACAAAAAAGCAGTCTTCTGACTCCAACTTCTGAGGCGACCATTTGCAACTTGTTTAGCTATTCTTGTGATACTTCCACATGTCTAAATACCATGTTTATATCATTGTTTCTTGATTTATAAGTCTTATGCATTATCTCTTCACTTCCAACTATGGAGGACTGGGTTGATAGCATGCTCCTACCTGTCTGCACCACACACTGCATTCTTTTTGACCTCCATTGTCCTGTTGAAATCTATCAGCCAAAGACCTTCAGGAGCACATCTGAAATCAATAGTCAGGTTCATAACTTGCTGCAGCAATGTGAGTCACAAAGCGGGGGAGTTAATGAAGGATGTTTTAAGATTTTCATAAGGATTGGTTAGCATTTGTAAATCAGGGAGCTGATGGAACAGTCAATGGTCTTATGTTTAGAAACAGGAGACCACATAAGCAACCCTTGCATCAGTTTTTCTGTGGTCTTTTCTTATATATAGAAATCCGAACAAACTGCTGTTAAGTGTGAGAGACTATAATGAATATTGTGCTTTGATTTGGTACATTTCTTCCATTTTATGAGTCTTTGTGCATTTTACAAGGTGTGATTTTTGATTCAATTCTCAATTCTCCCTAACCTTCTAGGTGCCAGCAGGACTGCTTTTTCCATTCATTGCTCTCAATGTAGTTCTATCACAACTGTGGTTAGATTAATATTTGGTGTTTACATTTCTACCACTATATCAACTCTATTGACAGTTAAGCCAGGTAATATATTATCATTTCTTTTCCTTTTCTCTTTTTTTTCTGTCATATATGTGAACATTATTGTTCCAGCATTATTAGTGAAGCAGGCTCAAAATAGTGCTTACAACCTCTGTAAACTTGATGAAGTTCCTGCTCTCTGTTTTTTAATTGGCTCCAACCACACTGTCTATGAAGGTTTAATTGAAACAAACGAAGCAATATTCCTGAAGGTGGATGCTTAGGCCTCTAGGCAGAATCAAACAGACAGAAGTCATGCTAAGCCTATAGTTGGTCACAGGACAAATTGTGGAATCAAACCAACATGCACCAATCCCTAAGGGGAAAAGGATTCAGGCCTCACTGAAGTCTTTTTAAAAAAATCAATTTTATTTATTTTTATTGGGTTGCTAGCCTTCTTATTATTGAGTTTTAAGGGTTTCTTATGCAAGGTCTTTGTCAGAGAGATTTATTTGAATATTTTCCCTTAGTTTGGGGCTTGCATTTTTACTTTCTCAATTGTGTGCATTTTGAAGAGTGGAAGTTTTATTTTTATAAAACACAATTTATCATTTTATGATTCATTATTTTTTGTGTTTATTTTATGAAACATAACAATTTATGAAACAGAGTATGAAAACTACCTTCTAATTTTTCTTCTTCTTGAAGATTTAAAGGTTTATCTTTTAATTTTGGGTGTATGATCCATTTTCTGTATATGGTGAGTTGTGGGAGTTGAGGCTCATTTTTTTACCCATTCAGATATTCATTTGTTTTAGCTTCATTTGTTGGAAATATTATAATTTTACCATTGATGTATCTTGGCACCTTTGTCAAAATTCAGTTGACCAAATATGTGTGGGTCATTTTCTGGACTATTTTGTTCCATTGATCTGTATATCTATATTTATGCTAATACTACTTTGTCTTGATTATGGTGGCATTATAATAAGTCTTGAAATCAGATAGTACAAGTCTTTCAACGTTTTTTTTTTTCAAAATTGTTTTTGCTGTGTAAGATTCTTTGATTTCCATATAAATATTTTAATGATTTGACAGTTTCTTTTACAAGTTTGCTGAAATTTTGATTGTGATTGGATTGAATCTATGGATCAGTTTGGGGAGAATTGACATCTTCTTAATATTGAGTCTCCCAATCCACGAATAGGGCATATATCTCCATTAAATCACGTTTTCTCTAATTTTCTATAGCACCATTTATAGTTTTCAGGTCTTACATACATAGATTTTGTTAAATTTACTAAGTATTTTATGCTTTTTGATGCTTTTCATAGAATTGTTTCTTAATTTTTTCCAGTTGTGTGTTAATGTTCTGACCCACTCTCCTCTCTAAGTTAAACATGAACACCAAAAAAGGTTTGTAGTTATTACAAGAAAAACAGAGTACAGTGAGAACAATAACATACTTATACATTAAAAAAAAAAACAATATTTGGGGCATGCTTTTACTAAAAAATGTGTTCATTGTTTATCTGAAATTCAAATGTAATTGGGCAGCCTGTGCTTTATTTGGCAAACCTGAGCTCATTATTATTTTACATTGTGTTGGAGGTATTAGTCAATGCATTTAGACTAGTGAAAACAGTTAGAAGCATAAGACTTAGAAAAAGAAAAAATAATCTTTACTTGCAGATAATATTATTATATATCTGGAAAACCCCAAGCATCAGTAGAAAGCTAATATAAAAAATAAAAGAATTTAGTAAAGTAGTAGTTTACAAAATAAATATTCAATCAATAGCTTTTATAGGTAGAAACAAACTACTTAGAAAATGTGATGGAAGAAACAACCCCATTTGTGTTAGCTAAAATAAAGTGACTAGGTATGAAATTTAAAAAGAAATATCTAAAACATATAATGAATAAAACTATAAACCAGTCCTGAAAAACACAAAAATTGACTTGAGCAAATAGAAAGACATAACATATACTTGGACAGAAAAATGAAACATCGTAAAGATGTCAATTCTACTAATTTAATTTATAACTTTATTAATTTATAATTTATAGATTTAACACAATCCCAACAAAGCAACTATCAGGGTTCCTCCCCCACCCGGAGATAGAAAAGCTGATTATAAAGTTCATTTAAATGAATAAGTAAGCAAATATAGTAGGAAAACATTGAAAAAGGAAAGCAACGAGGGTGGGCTCTACCTACTATAAAAACATAACTTTAAAAGTGTGATTGTGGTGCTGAATGGACAGACTAATGGAACAGAATGAAAACCCACAAATAGACCTAACTGCACATGGCAATTTGTTATACTACAAAGAAGCATCTCAAATCAGTGAGGAAGGACAGAATTTTAATAAGTTATATTGAGATAAACTGAATAGACATATGGAAAAATATATAACTTGATTGATTACTCATACTGAATACCAGGATAATTTTCAAACAGATTGGAGATTTAAATGTGGGCAGGGGAGGAGAAACCATGTGAGTAGTAGAAGAAAACATGAGTGAAATCTATATAACCTGGGAGTGAGAAAACTTCTCTATTAATTGAAATCTAGAAGGGGAAAAGGGGACAGACTTAAAATATGATTTCATAAAAATAAAGAACTCTTGTGTGGAAAAAATAAAACAAAAACAGAAATCCATTATATGTAAAAAGACAAGTGATAAATTGAAAAAAAATATTTTCAACTTTTATTCAAGACCAAAGATTAACAGATAAAGACCTTCTAAAGTGGAGAAGAAACAAAAAACAGCTCTATAGAAAAATGGGCTAGAACGTTGAACAGTCAGTTCACAAAAAACTATAAAAGGCTCTTACCTATAAAAAGATTTCTAACCTCATTTGCAATAATACAAATGCAAATTAAAACTACCCTGAAATATAATTTCTCACTTATCATATTGGAAAAACTCCAAATTTGTAACAACTTACATAGTTTGTGAGGCTGTGGGAAAATGGATATTCTCATATATTGCTGGTGGGAATCAAAGTAATGCCATACTTTTGGGAGGAACTTGGCAATATCTAGCAAAATTACATAGGCCTTTATACCTTGATTTGGCATTCTAACTTCTAGAGCGCTATATCAAAAGTACACTAGCAAAACTACAAAAATCATAAAGAGAAACTTTTTTATTCCAGCATAATTTGTGACAGCAAAAGACTGGCAATTTCCAAATGTTCATCGGTAAGGTACTGGTTGAAGAGAATGAGGTAGTGGTAAAAGAGAATGAGGAATATCTTCTATAGAGAGTCTCCAGTCAGACAGACAGACAGACAGACAGAGAAAGAGACAGCAACAGACAAACAGTTGTAGAAATTTGATACTTGTAGAAATTTGAACATTTCCTGGATATTTGATTATATCAAGGGATTATAGACTAGAAGCAGGACATCTTAGTAACAATGAGCACCTCTAGTGCCCAGATCATTGTTTCTAAGTGTCATTCCTTACTCAATGAAATCAAGTTTCTTTGGAAAATTGACTAATTACAGATCTGATGTAGAAAAGTCTGGTGCTAAAATACAAGAAAGTGCTCAGAAGCTAATGAAGTCACTTCAAAAAGAAGCCAATGTGAATGTTCTTCTACGGTCTAAATTTGGGGCAATTTGAACATCAAAAATTTGTGATAGACTCAATAAATAAAAAATACAAATACTGCTTGATTAGAACTCTGGAGGATGACAGAGATTAGAGTAGGACTCCACAAATGCTGAATCAAAGAAAAATAAAATAATCTTTAAGATCTGGTAGATCTCCCTCCCAGACTCACCAGTCTGGACCCCTCCCCCTCACTCAGTTCCTGTGCAGCTTGGGAATTGCATAGAAGCAGCACAGCCCAGGTTCCTCCTGCTGCAGATGCAGACTATTGAGTCACTCACAGCAGCAAGTTATAACCCCATGCATATCCATGCATAGGGTCCCAAGACCACAGACCACAGGGAGGAACACAAGCTGCTCAAGAGTGCCACATACAAGGTGGCCCCCAGGTGAGAGAGAGAGAGAGAGAGAAAGAATGGCAGAACTGTTTGCAAGAGGTGCACACAATCAAGTCTCTATTCACTGGACCACCAAAATGCAAAACAGGCCTTTCTGGATTGATCCACCTTTCTGGGTTGACCACATCAGGGTATCCCTATGGTGGGATACCCTAACAAGGAAGAAATTAAGGGCAGAAAGCCTCACAAAAAAATAAAGAGGGGACTGAGCTGCTATAATTCAGGGTGGGTCCCAGAACTGAAAAGCGTAAGGAAAGGGGACACTTAAACAGATCATAGCAGCTGGGAAGAAAATTCTGCACAAAACAGAACAGATCAAGATTTCTGGAGAAGGAATAGAAGAAAGGAAGCTTTCTCATGGAGGTGAAACAATTGCACAAAAAGTACAATCTTAAAAATTGTACCACATATCCAGGACAAGAAAGAGATGAAGAAGAGCTGAGAAAATCTGATCAGTTAAACATGGGCTACTGTAAAGGTCCAGAATAAGTTGAACTAAGTGTCAAAGAAAAGCCTTAGCACAAAGCCAATCATTAATAATACCTTAGACAAGAGGGAGAAACTGACCTTCAGTGTTAACTCATAAAGATAATTGGATGCCTCGACATCAGCAAAAACTTACAAGCCATTCTAAGAAACAGGAAGATATGGCTCAGTCAAGGGAACAAATGAAAACCTCAAAGGAGACACAGAATCAAAAAAGTTCAAATAAACCTTCTAAATCAATGCAAGGAGATGAAGGAAAATATGCATAAAGAGATAAAGAATATTAAGAAGAAAATGTATGAACATAAAGAACAATTTGAAGGTTTAAAAAGATACATAACAGAAATTATAGGGATGAAAGGCACAATAATGGAAATTAAAAATATACCAGAGGCATAAAACAACAGATTTGATCAGACAGAAGAAAGAATCAATGAACTAGAAGACAGGACAATTGAAGTAGTACAGTCAGAGAAACAGAGAAAAGAATAGAAAAAATTGAACAAGGTTCTCAAGGATTTGAGTGACACATATGTTTGTGCACTTTGTATTGTCACTCAAATGTATGAGTGACAGCATGAAATATCTAAATATACACATCATGGGTGTCCCAGAAGGAGAAGAGAAGGGAAAAAGGGGAGAAAGAATATGGGAAAGAGAAGAGCCAGAGATTTCCCAACTCTTATGAAAGAAAAAAATATACATGTCCAAAAAGTGTAATGTACTCAAAGCAGAATAAACACTAGTAGACCTATTCCAAGACACATACTAATCCAAAGGTCAAATGCCAAAGATAAGAGAATTCTGAATGCAGCAAGAGAAAAGCAATTCATCACATACAAGTGATCCTCAATAAGATTAAGTACTGATTTCTCATCAGAAACCATGGAGGCAAGAAGGCAGTGGTATAATATATTTAAGGTACTGAAAGAGAAAATCTTCCAGTCCAAAATTGTTTACCTTGCAAAATTGACTTTCAAAAATGAGAAAATTTACAAAATTCACAGATAAGCAAAAACTAAAAGAGTATGTCACCAAAAGACCAGATTTACAAGAGATACTAAAGGGAGTGCTGAGAGAGTTCATCAACAAGAGAACTACAAGAATTACTAAAGCAAGCTCTGCAGGTTTAAAGGAAAAGAGGAGACAGTGGCTTGGAATAGTGTGAATAAATGAAGATCTTCAGTAAAGGTAACTAAAAAGGGTAAGTGCAAACCCCAATAGTACTGTATTCTTAGTATACAGCTCTACTGTTTAATTCTTGGATGAGTTAGAATACAATTGAATAAGAAAAAAGCATAATGGACACACAAATATAAAGGGGCAATGTGGGACAAAAAACCCCCATAAATTGGGAAAACAGAGGGATATGTGAGTGCCATGTATGCTAGTGAAGCTAAATTGGCATCATTTCAGATTAGTAGCTTATAGATGTAGGCTGTGTAATATAAACCCTAGGGGAACCACAAATAAAGTACTTTAAAAATATGCAAAAACAGGGGAAATGGATGTGGCTCAAGTGATTGGGCTCCCATCTACCAGATAGGAGGTCCAGGGTTCAATTCCCAGGGCATCCTGTTGAAAGGTAAGCTGGCCCACATGGTGAGCTGGCCTGAGCAGAGAGCTGGCCCATGTGGAGTGCTGGCCCACATGGAATGCTGGCCCATGCAGGAGTGCTGGCCCACATGGAGTGCTGGCCCATGTGGAGAGCTGGTGCAGCAATATAACACAACAAAAAGAGACACAGAGGAGAAACAGTAAGAGATGCAGCAGACCAGGGAGCTAGGTGGCACAAGAGATTGGTTATTTTTTTGAAAATATCTACAAAATTGACTGACCCTTAGCTAGACTGACAAAGAAAGAAGGAGAAAAGATGCAAATAAATAAAATCAGAAATGAGAGAGGGGGCATTATTACTGACCCCACAGAAATAAAAAGGATCATAAGAGGATACTATGAACAACTGTATACCAACAAATTAGACAACCTAGGGATCTAGGACAGATTCCTAGAAACACATGAACAATCTACACTTACTCTAGAAGAAATAGAAGACGTCAACAGTCCAATTACAAGTAAAGAGATTGAATCAGTCATCAAATACTTCCCAACAAAGAAAAGCCCAGGACCAGATGGCTTCACAGGTGAATTCTACTAATTATTCCAAGAAGAAATAATATCAATCCTACTCAAATTCTTCCCAAAAAGTCGAAGAGAAGAGAACACTACCTAACTCATTCTATGAAGCCAACATTACCCTAATATGAAAGCCAGATAAAGATACTACAAGAAAGAAAATTACAGACCAATTTCTTTTATGAATATAAAGCACAGATCCTCAGCAAAATACTTGCAAATACAATACAACAGCACATTAAAAGAATTATGCACCATGATCAAGTGGATTTTATCCCAGATATGCAGAGTGGTTCAACTTAAGAAGCTCAATTAATGTAATATACCACATTTTAAAAAAGTGAATGGAAAATACCATGTGATCATCTTGATTGACTCATAAAAGGGATTTGACAAAATTCCACATCCTTTCTTGATAAAAACACTTAGAAAAAATAGGAATAGAATGAAACTTCCTAAACATGATAAAGGGCATATATGAAAATCCCATAGCTAACATCATGTGAAATGGTGAAAGACTGAAAGTTTCCCCTCTAAGAGCTGTCAGAAAACAAATCTTCTGGTATAATCACAGAGTTGTGCATTCATCACTTCAGTCAATATTAGAGCATTTTCATTATTCCAAAAAAAAGGAAAACAACAAAAAATTCAAACCACTGTCATGCCCATATGTTAGTGCTACTAATTACAAATCCTATGATGTGCATTCACTATTTCTATACATTTACAAACAACTTTTACCAATTCTGCACAGATTAAACTTCAACTTTCCATTCTCTAACCACATTCTATTCTCTGGTGACTTATATTCAATCTATTAACTCCATGAGTTTGCTCATTATATTTATTTAATAATAGTGACATCATACAGTGTTTGTCCTTTTGTGCCTGACTTGCTTCACTCAACTAATGTCCTCCAGGTTCATCCATATTGTCATATGCTTCACGACTTCATTTCTTCTTACAGCTGAATAACATTCCAACCTGTGTATATACCACAGTTTACCCATTCATCAGTTGATGGACACCAGCATTGTTTCCTTCTTTTGGCAATTGTGAGTAATGTCATTATGAACATCAGTGTGCAAATGCCTGTTTGTGTAACTGCCCTCATTTCTTCTGGGTATGTAAATAGTAGTGGTATTGCTGGGTCACATGGCAGATCTATATTCAACTTCCTTTGGTACCACCAAAGAGACATCCACAGTGGCTGTACCATTCTACATTCCCAACAACAGTGTATATGCATTCCTATCTCTCCACATCCTCTCCAACACTTGCAGTTTACTGTTTTGTTAATAGTGGCCATTCTAGTAGATGTGAAATGATATCTCATTGTAGCTTTGATTTGCATTTCCCTAATAGCCAGAACCTTTTTTCCTGTGTTTTTTTCACCATTTGTATTTCCTCTTCAGAAAAATATCTGTTAAGATCTTTTGCCTATCTTTTAATTGGGCCATTTGTCTTTTTACTGTTATGTTGTAGGATCTCTTTATATATCATGTATATTTGACATTCGTCAGATGTGTGATTTCTAAATATTTACTCCCATTCAGTAGGGAAATTTTTACCCTCTTCACAAAGACCTTTGAGGTGCAGAAGTGTTTAATTTTGAGGTGGTTCCATTTATCTATTTTTTTCTTTTGTTGCTCATGGTTTGGATGTAAGGTTTAAGAGATCTCCACCTACTACAAGGTCTTGTATATGATTCCCTACATTATCATCTAAGTGTTTTATGGTCCTGGGTTTTCTGTTTAGGTCTTTGATCCATTTTGAGTTGATTCTTGTATAGGGAATGAGATAGGGGTCCTTTCCCCCTTCTTTTGGTTATGGATATTCACTTCTCCCAACACCATTTGTTGAAGATCCTGTTCTGTCCCAGAAAAGTGGACTTGGTAGGCTTATCAAATATCACTTGGCCACATTTCTGAACTATCAATTTGATTCCACTGATCAATGTGTCTATCTTTATGCCAATATCATGCTGTTTTGACCACTGTAGCTTTATAACACACTTCAAGATCAGGAAGCATGAGTCCTCTGACTTTGCTCTTCTTTTTCAGTATATTTTTGGCTATTTGGGACCCCTTTCTTTTCCAAATAAATTTGGTAATTGACTCTTCTATTTCTTTAAAGTAGGCTGTTGGAAGTTTGATTGGGATTGCATTGGATCTGTATATCATTTGGGTAGAATTGGCATCTTCATGATGTTTAGTCTTCCAATCCATGAACGTGGACTATACTTCCATTTGTTTAGGTCTTCCTTGATTTCTTTTAGCACTGTTTTTTTTTTTTTTCTTTCCTTATGAATACATATCCTTTACATTCCTGGTTAAATTAATTCCTAGATATTTGAGTATTTTTGTTGCTATTGTCAATGGAATATTTTTATTGATTTCCTCCTCAGCTTGCTCATTACTAGTGTATAGAAATGCTACTGATTTTTGCATGTTGATGTTGTGTTCTGCCATTTTGCTGAACTCATTTATTAGCTCAAGTACCTTTGCTGTAGATGTTTCAGAATTTTCTGAATATAGGATCATGTTATCTGTGAATAGTGAGAGTTTTACTTTTCTAATTTGGATGCCTTTTATTTCTTTTCCTTGCTTAATTGTTCTAGCTAGAACTTCTAGCACAATGTTGAATAAGAGTGGTGGCAGTGGGCATCCTTGTCTTGTTCCTGATCTTAGTGGGAAAGCTTTCAACCTCTTCCCATTGAGTATGATGCTGCCTGTGAAATTTTCATATATGCCCTTTATTATGTGGAGGAAGTTTCCTTTTATTCTTATCTTTGGAGTGTTTTTATCAAGAAAGGATGATGGTGTTTGTCCAATGCCTTTTCTGCATCAATCAAGATCATCTGTGTGCTTTTTTTCCTTTGGTTTGTTAATGTGGTATATTATGTTAATTGATTTTCTTATGTTGAACCATCCTTACATTCCAGGAATAAAACCCTAGTGGTGTATAATTCTTTAGTATGCATTTGGATTCCATTTGCAAGTATTTTGTTGAGAATTTTTGTATCTATGGTCATTAGAGAGATTGGTCTGTAATTTTCTTTTCTTGTACTATCTTTATCTGTCTTTGGTACTAGGATGATGTTGGCTTCATAAAATCTTTTGAGTCATTTTCTATCCTTTTCAATTTTTGGGAAGAGTTTAAACAGGATAGGTATTAATTCTTCTCGAAATGTTTGGTAGAATTTGCCTGTGAAGCCATCTGGACCTGGACTTTTTTTGTTGGAAGATTTTTGATGACTGTTTTGATCTCTTTACTCATGATTGGTTTGTTGAGGTCTTCTATTTCTTCTAGGGTCAGTGTATGTTGTCCATGTTTTTCTAGGAATTTGTCCATTTCATCTATGATGTCTAGTTTATTGGCATACAGTTATTCATAATGTCCCCTTATGATCTGTTCTTTTTGTGAGGTAAGTGGTAATATCACCATTTTCATTTCTGATTTTATTTATTTGCATTTTCTGTCTTTTCTTCTTTGTCAGTTTAGCTAAGATTTTGTCGATCTTCTCAAAGAATCAGCTTTTGTTTTTTTTTAATTCTCTCTATTGTTTTTGTGTCCTCAATTTCATTTATCTCTGCTCTTACCTTTTTATTCTTTCCTTCAGTTTAATTTGGGATTCGTTTGCTGTACTTTTTCTAGCTCCTCCAACTGTGCAATTAGGTCTTCAATTATAGCACTTTTTTTTTCTAATGTAAACATTAAAGGCTATAAATTGCCTTCTCAGCACTGCCTTTGATTTATCACATAGGTTTGGTAAATTGTGTTTTCATTTTCATTCTTCTCAGGATATTTACTGATTTCTCTTGCAATTTCATCTTTGACCCACTCACTTAAGAGTGTGTTGTTTAATCTCCATATATTTGTTAATTTTCCATTTTTCTGTTTTTGATTTCCAGGTTCATTCCATTATGAACAGAGGAAATGCTAGGTATAATTTCAATCTTCTTAAATTTATTGAGACTGTCATGTGACCCAACATATGGTGTAGGATTCTTGAGGACTTGAAAAGAATGTATATCCTGCTGTTTGTGTGTGTAATGCTCTATAAATATCTATTAGGTCTAGTTCATTTATTATATTATTCAAGCTCTTTCCTTCTTTATCTGCTGTCCAGATGTTCTAACCAAAGCTGACAGTAGTGTATTGAAGTTTACAAGTATTATTTAGAGACATCTATTTCTCCCTTCATATTTGACAGTGTGTGCCTCATCTAACTTGAGGTACCAAGGTAAGGTGCATAAATATTTATTATAGTTATTTTTTCTTGTGAATTGCCCCTTTTATTAATATATAATGACCTTCTTCATCTCTTATAACAGTTTTGCATTTAAAATCCATTTTGTCCAACATTAGTATCACTACTCCCCATCTTTTTTGGTTACTATTAGTGTGTAATATCTTTTTCCAACATTTCACTTTCAACCTGATTGTGTCCTTAAATCTGAGGTGAGTCTATGGTAGACAGAATAAAGATGGCTCATATTTTTTATCCATTCTGTCAGTCCATATCTTTTCATCGGGGAGTTTAATCCATTAACCTTCAATGTTATTATGTAAAGCTATTACCTACTTCATCCATTTTATTCTTTGGCTTTTCATTGTCATATCTTGCTATGGTCTATGTTTTTATCCTTTAAGTTACCCCTACTAGTAATCTTCATTTATACACTCTTTTCCATGTCTCTAGCCCTTGTCTTTTCCTTTCAGACTGTAGCACTTCCTTTAATATCTCTTGCACATCCAGTCTTTTGTTAACAAATCCTCTCAGTTTTGGTTTGTCTGTGAACACTTTAAACTTACCCTCATTTTTGAAGGACAGTTTTGTCAGGTAAAGATTTCTTGGCTGGCAGTTTTTTTCTCTTTCAATACCTTAAATACATCATACCACTTTCTTCTCACATCCATGGTTTCAGATGAGAGATTCACACTTAGTCCTATTGTGGTTCCCTTGTATGTGATGCATTGCTTCTCTCTCGCTGCTTTCAGAATCCTCTCTTTATCTCTGATATTTGTTATTCTGAATAGTAGGTGTCTTGAGTAGGTCTATTCAGAGTTATTGTGTTTGTGGTGCATTGTCTTTCTTGGATATTGATATTTATGTCTTTCATAAGGGTGGGGAAGTTTTCAGTCATTATTTCTTCAAATATTATTTCTGCCTTTTTTCCATTCTCGTCTCCTTCTGGGACACCAATAACACATATGTTTGTGTCATTCACTTTGTCATTCAATTCCCTGAGACCCTGTTCCATTTTTTTCCATTCTTTTCTCTTTCTGTCTCATGTCATTTTAAGTTCAAATATTTGGTCTTCCAATTCACTAATTCTGTCCTCCACCAATTCAAATCTGCTGTTATATAACTCTAATGTATTTTTTTAGGAGATCCTGGGGATTGAACTCAGGACCTTGTACTTGGGAAGCAGATGCTCAATCATTGAGCTACATCTGCTCCCCAGTGAAAGTTGGTTTTTTCATTTGTTTGTTTTTAGGAGGTACCTGGGATTGAACCTGAGACTCATACATGGGAAGTAGGCACTCAGCCACTTGAGCTACATTTTCTCCCCTCTAATGTAGTTTTAATCTCATACATTGTGTCATTCATTCCTATAAGCTCTGATACTTTTCTTTGAAGGCTTTCATATTTTCTTTATGTTCAACCAGTGTCTTCTTATTATCTGTGGTAGTTTGAGATTATTTATGATTCCCCCAAAGAGAGATTATGTTTGTAAACTGGTCTGTTCCTCTGGGTGCAATACCCTTTGAACACATTAGATTCAGCTGGCATTTCTTGATTAAATTACCTGTTAAGATTAGGGCTTTGATTTGACCACATCAGTAGCACATGACTCAGGGTTGAGTCCTTGCCCCCTTGGTGGGCTGATATAAATGGACCCTCACTCACAGAAGAACACATGGAAGAGGAGAGAACTTGGTCATTTTGGTCCAGCCATGTGACAGAAAGGAAAAGGCTCAAACAGATAAAGTCCTGGGTAAAGCTGAGCCATTCACCTGATAGTTTGTAGCTGAAGAGAGACCAGAGCCCTGAGCAGCTGAGAAGGCCCGGAAAGAAATGAGCCCTATGCCAGACTGATATAGTAATCCCTGAGAGACGAGCCCTATGCCAGCCTATAGCTGAGATAAAAAGAAGCTGGACCCATGGACCCTTAAGAAGAAGAAGGAAGGAGACAACAGGCAGAGATCACCCACCATCTTGCTTCAACATGTGGCAACAGACTTTGGTGAGAAAGCAGCCTTGAGTTGCATTCTTTAAGGCCTTGTAACTGTAAGATTTTACCCCAAATAAATACCCTTTATAAATGCCAGCAGATTTCTGATACTTTGCATCAGTACCCCTTTGGCTGCATAATACAATATCCTTTATCTCTTTAGTCATATTTTCGATGAACTCCTTGAATTTGTTGAGGAGATTTGTGTGGTTATCATTGATTAGTTGTCTTAAATCCTGTGTCTCATCGGGATTTTTTATTTGTTCCTTTGGCTAGGCCTTTTCTTCCTTTTTCTTAGTATGGCTTGTAATTTTTGCTGATGTCTAAGTATCTGAATATGTTGGTGAATTTACTCTGATGGTCAATTTCTCTCTTTCCTAGTGGTTTTGTTTCGTGGCTCCTCTTTGATTTTTGTTTCAACTTATTCTAAGTCTTTAAAATTTTCCACCTCAAGTTATCAAAATAGGGCCAGGGACTCACAAAGGGGGCGCAGATCTGATCCAAGGGTTCTGGGCCATGAGACTCCAAGAAGCTTTTTTTCTCCTTGCAGTGTCCTGGCTGGCCAGCAAATGGCACTTGTCAGTGAACCTTTCCATGGAGGTGTCTCTTCCAACCCCCACTGTCTGGAATTCTTGCCTGGCCAAAGCCAAGACTCCAAGCGGGTTCTTCTGGCCAAATTTATTGAAGAGAAATCACTCTCCGCTTTCTGCCTCCCCTCCTTATTCCCAGGAAGGAAGATATCTGTTTCCCTATCAGTTGGCTGCAGTGAGCCACAAGTTTTTTCCAGACTGTTTGCCTTGAGCGTAGGTGATGTGTGTCATTCCCTGTTGTGGGGGCTTGTAATTCATGGTTTTCATTTCGGCTCCTTCGTCTGCCTCTTGCCTTCCTATAGGATGTGCAGCATTCTCCTTGTCTGAAGATGCCCAAAGCAGCTTCTTTTGACAGCTTTTTGTTCTTCCTCCATTTTTTGTGAGAGAGTTGAACCCTGCCTGCCTACTCCAACGCCATCTTCCCAGAAGTCCCTATGTAGCCATTGATTTTTGATAATGCTGCCAAGTCCACTCAATTGGGAAAACAGTCTCTTCCACAAATTGTTCTGAGAGTACTGGATTTCCATATGCAAAAGAGTGAAAGTGGACCCCTATCTCAGACCATATATGAAAATTAAATCAAAATGGATCAAAGACCTAAGTATAAGAACCAGTACTATAAAACTCTTAGAAGAAAATGCAGGGAAGTATTTTCAGGATCTTGTGTTAGACAATGATTTCTTTGACTTTACACCCAAAGCACAAGCAACAAAAGAAAAAAAAAAAGGTAAATGGAACCTCATCAAAATAAAAAAACTTTAATGCATCAAAGGATTTTATCCTGAAAGTGGAAAGACAAGTTACTCAATGGGAGAAAATATTTGGAAACCACATATCCAATAAGGATTTACCATCCAGTATATAAAGAAATCCTACTACTCAACAATTAAAAGACAAACAACCCAATTAAAAATAGGCAAAAGACTTGAATAAACATTTCTCTAAAGAGAAAATACAAATGGCTAAAAAGCAAATGAAAAGATGTTCAACATTATTAGCTCTTAAAGCCTGTAAATCAAAAGTACAATGAGGGAAGCAAATGTGGCTCAAATGGTTGGGCTCCTGTCTACCATATGGGAGGCCCTGGGTTTGGTTCCCAGGGCCTCCTGGTGAGGGGAAGCTGGCCCGCACCCGTGGAGAGCTGGC
>JAQZBX010002142.1:31397-74994 GCA_029593785.1 Cabassous unicinctus
AAAAAAAAAAAAAGGTACAATAAGATACCATTTTATACCCACAGTAATGCCTACTATCAAAATAACAGAAAGCTACAAGTGTTGGAGAGGATGTGGAGAAATAGGAACACTCATTCATTGCTGGTGGGAATGTAAAATGGTGCAGCTACTGTGAAAGACAGTTTGGCAGTTCCTCAGAAAGCTAAGCATAGAATTACCATATGACCTGGCAATCCCTCTGTGAGGTATATACCAAAAGAATTGAAAGCAGAAACTTTAACAGATATTTGCACACTGATGTTCATAGCAGCCATTATTCACAATTGCCAAAAGATAGAAGCAATCCAATTGTCCATCAACTGATGAGTGGATAAACAAATATGGTATATACAGATATCCCTTCCACATTGCAGGGTTTAGGGGTGTAGTACCCCTGCAATCTGGAAAATCAGCTTAAAATTTTTTGGCCCTCCCTTCATACCAGAGAAGTCTGATTTTTTTTCTTTTTCTCTTATGGGTTGTTTTTAGTACCAAATTGTAAAATTTGCATTATGCATTATACAATACTATACATATATTTTATGCATTTCTGGGTTTCTAAACTTTTTCTGTCATTTACTGGCGTTCATGTGTCATCTGCGGCATCTGCAATACTACCCCAAAATTCCCATTTAATTTCTTATGCTGATCTGTGATATATTGAAACCACAATGGGAAAAGTCGTTTTGTGGAAGGGATAACTGTACATACAAAGGAATATTATTCAGCTGTAAAAAGAAATGGAATCCTGATGCATGCAAGAACATGGGTGAACCTTGAGGACATTATATTGACAGAAAGAGAGAGAGATATAAAAGTGTGGTAAAATATTAAAAGTTGGTGAGGAGGTGGGAGGGATGGATGGGACACTCTATACTTATTTTTTCATGTATTTAGCAGGAATGCAAATGTCCAAAATAATAACAATAAATAAGCACATTAGGGTAAATGGGCCATAGTGGATTTTTCTCCAGAAATGGGGCAGGAACAAGTGGGTAGACATTTTTCTTTGTTCAGAAACTAGAATTCAGAAAGTCATGTGTGATGTTTCCTTGAGCACCTCCAGCTGTATTAGTGATATGGTATTGAGAAAAAAGAGTTGGTGAAACTTGGAGAAGGTATATAGGTGTTTATTTTACTGTAGATTTGATTTTGTGTGTCTGTGTAGAGTTTAATATTTTTCTAGTAAAATTGAAAAAAATTAAAACAAAAATATAACTTATGTACTTAAAAAATTTCAGGTTGACTTAAAGCTTATTAATGTGCATTAATTTTTCCAATCTTTTAATGTAGGATCAAGTGCTTCTCTTTGAGTAAAGAACAGCTGATTGGAGGTTTGCATCTGTCTTACATAAATCACTCCATTAAACAGAGTGTGTTCATTTTTTGTTACTTTAAAATTCTGTAAAGCTACTTTCAAAGCAATGAGTATGAGTATGGAATCCTTAAAAATTTATTTTTTCTAACTTTTATATTTATCTTTCTCACAATTCACTTTTATTGAATCTTTCCAAGGCATTAGACTGGTTTTAATAGAATTAGCAACTCTTTCTTTTCATACTTACATTTCACCAGTTTGTCTGGTATGTAATTAAATGTTATAATTAAAACATATACAGGGAACTGGGTGTGGTTCAGTGGACGGAGCACCCGTTTGCCGTATGGGAGGCCCGGGTTCGCGTCCGGAGGCCTCCTTGTGAGGGCACGCCGGCCTGGGCGGTGGGGTGGGCTGATGCAGCAACCTCACGGCAGGAAGCGGGTGTGGCGCAATGGATAGAGCACCCGTTTACCATATGAGAGGCCCCTGGTTCGCTTCCCGGCGCCTCCTTGTGAGGGCAGGCCAGCTCGCGCGGCGCTGTGGGCTGATGCGGCGAGGCCTCACGGCAGGGGGGAGATGAGCGGACGCGGAGAGGACACGAGGCGAATGGACACAGCGGCACAGGCAGCAAGGGGGGGATAAATAAATTAAAAAATAAAAAAATAAAATGCTAAAACATATACAAGTGATATTATCTGTAAGAGTAAGGATCATTTTGAGGGGAATGTTGATTTTCCTACTTCACCGTTCCTTCCGAGAGGAGAAAGGTTTCCCTCTTTGTGAGCTCTGAGAAGGCTGTCCTGAGGAAGAGGGGTGTCTCTTTTTGTGAGTGGCATGCCAGACTGTTGGATTAGATTCTTGTCACTGTTCACTGAACTCACTGCTCAGCTTCATGATGGAGACACCATGTGTCTCCAAGGAGGTGAGGACGAGAAAACTGTTGAGTGAGGCTTTCAGCAGGTTTTTCAGAGCCAGCAGTTTTCTTCTCTGGAGCATGTCACACTTAAATGCTATGCTTCCCTTTGGGACACCTGTCAGATTCTGGATTTTTCAGAAGCAAGAGCCCCTAATTATTTCACTTTCAATCAATTCTGAAGGTTCAAAGACCAAAATTGTCTCTTCAGATCCACTCAGATACCAAAGAGAGGTGTGGAAAAGAAATTGCTGCCCATCTACCAGCAGCTGTAGCACTCTCTTGCTTTCCTTTTCTATGTAGCAGTCAAGCATTGTTGCTAGCACTCAAATAAGTCAAACAAAATGTTTCAACACATCCCTTAGGGCACCGGTAGATCCTGCAGTCACTTCTCCTTATACAAGGGAGAATTATATTCCCCCCACCCTTAAAGTTAGATACGGTCATGTGATTTGCCTTTCACCACTGAAATCTGGTAAAAGCATTTGTTTTCCAATGCTTGAATCTCCACCTCTTTCTTCTCCAGTCTATTGAAAATCACCATCTTCATGAGACCTTTGAAGATTGCCAGCCTGGTTACTGGTCCTTTTTTTTTTTTTAATGTCATCTGAATTATCCCCTATTTATACATGTACCTCAATTTACTTAAAGAGACTTTTCAGGAAGAAAATATGTATAAATGGGCTTTAAAAATTCTTCATATACCCAAAGGAAGTCTTTGTGAATTCTTTTTTACAGCAAATATATCAGTATGCATATATCTACATTTTTATACATTGACTTTGTGTAAAGCAGAGCACACCAATTGTCCTTCTCTTAGCTATTCTGTAGGTCTGTATCCTAGAAGTTGGTTATTTCTCTCATTAAACAAATGTTTTTGAGGACCTGCCACGTGCAAGGTGCTGTGTCAAGTCCTGGGTGCATCCTTGTGTAGAGCTGTAGCTGTTCCTAAATATTGTGTGTAACTCGCCAAGTCCAAAAATTCAACCAGAATCTCTGTGAATCCTGGAAGAAATAAATTAAGAGCAATGAAACAATCTAGAACTATATTTATGTAGTTGATTGCAAAATTATGGAATTTTTAATCGTAAGAGATAATAAAAGTAAAAAAAAAAGGGAAAAAGTTTTAGAAAGGACAATAAATTTATAGATGTCAGTTTCATGATGGTATGTTAAGGGAATCCCAAACTTTCTTAGATAAAATGGGGAAGAACAACAAATCAAACAATGAAATCAGCTCATTTATTTATTGAGCAAGTGCTCAGGATTGTCCTTAGACGATGTATTTCACAATATGGTCCAAGACCACTTGCATAAGAATCATGTGGGCAAACCTTTTAGATAGCCAGATTCCTGGACCCTGTTGCAGATATACTCAATTGTTCTGAGGTGCAGTCTTGGAATTTTCATTTTAAACAAATTCTTGTAGTGACCCTTAAGCACACTAAAGTCTAAGGTCCTGTAGTTGGGGTATTGTGGGGCGACATAAGAAATACCAGAGTCTCCCCTGGAATGAGATGCTTACAGTTATGATGCATGAAACAGAAGACAAGCCAAGATGGAATGTGGTCAAGTGCTCAAATGTATGATGCAGAGTATAGTGCTAGCATTTTTAGAAGAAGAGCTCAACAAAGAAGAGAAAGTAGCTACTAGAGATCTGTTTCCAGTGCTCTGAAAGCTTGGAGCGAGGACTAGAATAGTAAACCAGAGGGGACTGGAGCCAGGGAGACCTCAGAGAAGAAGTAATGTGTGGCATCACTTGAAGACTAAGGGGGCTCTCTCTCTTTAACACCCCTCTCTGAAGACAATAAAGGATTTTTAAAAGTTATTTCATAAGGACAGAGGGGAGACAGGAATGGATGAAAACATTGTGGAAGACAGAAAGCAGATGAAGAGGGAATGATTAGAAAATATTGACTAGATGCACCATGTAGCCCCTGTCTATCCTCAGCTGTTGGGAGCACCAGATACTGCAGAAGGTGGGAGAGAGGCATATGCAGAGAAAAAGAGAATATATGTGGTTGAATCCTTTAACTATTCCTCCTCCTGTCTTTCAGGAGCAATAGGTGTAATCTCTGGAGAATTTGACTTGGAGGAGACTCTGGACTCAGTGACGCTAAGTTCGGTGTCGAGGCAAGTGGCGAAGCACACCAAGGCAAGGACTGAAGCGGGGAACTAGTGAAAGTCAGTTTACTGAGCAATGAGACTCTTAGCACCCACCACTCTTACTCTCTAATCTCAGAAGTCTGGTAGCCAGATATACTATCCCAGCCCCTATGCATTCACCCTTAAGTCCAATGGCACTGGTTTCTCAACTCCAAGAATTGATGCTAAAAAATTCTGAAGAATGCTTTCAAAATTTTAAGAATACATATCCTGCCAAACTATTACTGAAGTAGAATAAAAGGTAGAATAAATATATTTTCAAATATACAGGTACTTAAAATACTTACCATCTAAGGAAGCAACTGTAAGGATATATTTTGACCAATATAAGGGGATAACCCATTATAGGAAGATATTGAATCCAGGAGACAGGAATTTGATTGCAGAATTGCAGAAGGAAATTTGGGATGCAACCACACAACCAGTACACAACCAGACCTAGAGTGTAGCTGGCAGTGATTGGAACAGGAGGCTAAGAGAAGAAGGGCTGAAAGAGAAAAAGTGGTAACCTGTAGAAGTTGATTCGTGGTGCTTGATGCTTCCATTTTCTTTTTCATTTGGTGGTTTTGATTGGCCCTGTGTAAAATTATTGTCTTTATAGTTGCCTTTTCATCTGTTTATAGTTTCCATTTTATGATGTCAGAAGTGATACAATTACTTCTTTTAAGAATGATATAATTAAACATCAGTGATTGAAGTAATTAGTACATAGTTTTCATATTATCATTTGACTTGTTTTTCACATTAACTTAACTATAAAGTGAAAGCTACTAACATCTTATATACAGAAATCTAGGTGATTTTAGGTTACCTTTCATTTATAGATATCTTAGAAGTTTACCACTATATTCTCTAAATTGGTCACTAACTTAGTAAATTGGAGGGACTGGTTTTCCGTTTGTATGGAAAAAAACAATTTCTTCCATTTACAGGGAAGAATTTGTACTAGGCGATGCTTTAAAACAATTTTGAAATGTATTTATTTACATCTCAAATATGACTTCTTTCTAAAATGTTCAAAGTCTCATTTCCACAGCTGCAATTAAATGACTTTTTAGGATAATGTTTCATTTGGCTGTATTATGTTAATAATCAGCTAGATGATATACATCTTTTCCATCTTTATGTACCCATGAATTATTCAGAAGTGTTCTCTTGCAAATGAAGAGTAGAGGAATTCAGTCCCTTTTTCACCAAAAGGGTCAGACATGCCTTAGTTTATAAGAGAGAGAAAGAGAATAAAACCATTTCCTTTCCTTTTTAATCCTTTCAAATTTATTGAAGCGAGCAGTTGAAAATTACCTAAGTATCCAATGATGAGAAATGCCCAAGTAAATGATGACATATCTACTTGAGAAAATTATGCAACAATCAAAAACTAATGGTTGGAAACACAACATAGCTACATGTTTCTGGAAAAAAAAAAATGCTTATATGAAAATAGTAAGTGAAAAAAGCAGGGAATCAAAATGTATTACATTATGATTACAATTGTATAAAGAAAAATCATGGGAAAAAATTCCAGAAGGAGATACAATAAAATAATAATGGTCATGTAACTATGGTAGGACTAAAGCGATTTGTTTCTTCTCTATATTTGCTGAATTTTCTTTAATGTGATATTTCTATAATGAAAGAAAACAAAACAAACAAGTGCACCCTTATTGAGTGACTAGTGTTTACTAGACACTGGGCTATGTGCTGAGAATATAAAGATGAAAAGAAATGTTTAGTGATATATGCGATTTATCAAGTTATCACCAGAAGAACCAGAATGTGTGCAATTAATAGAAATTTCATTGCAATCTTATTAAGAGGAAATGCCACTAATGAAATACCTAGCAGGTGTTTTTCACATGTACCTCATCCAATCCACTCAACAATTATATGAAGAACATGATTCTCTTTTTACAGACAGGAAACTTAAGTCTCAGTGAGGCTGTTCAACTTATTCAAAGTAACATAGTTTGAGACTGACCTGATTAAAAGTCCCTTAGTCATTTAACAAGAATTTATTAAGCACCTACTGTATATCAGGAATTGTTCTAGATTAGGAGTAAGGACATGAACAAAGGTCTGGCCCTCATGGAGCTTACATTCTAGGGTGAGGAGGCAGAAAATGAAAATAAATATCACTGGAGGGTAAGCAGAGAAGTGGCTTTACTGACCTAATTTTCAATGGATGATTCTCACTGTCATGAGCAGAAGAGCCTGTAAGAGAACCAGGGTGGAGGCTATTGCAGTGAGAGATGTTGATGGCTTGTATGAGCATAGAGAAGGATTTTCAAGAACTGTGAAGGGTCTGAGATCCTGTCACAATTTCATGGTTGTTGGCAGAAGACATGAGACTTCCAGGTCAGAGACAAAGGACTTTTTTTCTTACAGCATGGAGGTCATATTCACATCAGTTGCCCTTCTCCCCCAAGACTCATGGGGCTACACAGAGTGGCCCAGGTGGATGCTGCACATGCAGTGGGTTTGTGTCTCAGCTGAGTAACCCCGAGTTTAGGAAACCCCAATCTTTTATAATATTATGTCAGTAGACCTGCCCGATCTTTGCCCACTTTTGCAGGGTAATGTTTTTATTATACTGGACAGCAAACAAACCTACCCTCTGCTCCAGAAGGGGGCACTATCACTATCTTCCAGGGCTGTTTTCTATACAACCTTCTTGCAAAGATAGTTCAGAACAAAGACTGTCAGTGTCTCCACTCATGCAATGGGCAGAAATATGAGAGATCCCTTGAGAATTATCTCCCAACAAGGTTGCAGTATGAAGTGGCAGAATTTTGAAGAAAATTGCAAGTAGAGCCCAGATCAAGGCGGGATATATGAGAAAGAGGAGTCCAGGTGACACTAGCGTGTTTGCCAGGCACTGTATTTGGTGCTGGAAGATATGGTGGTGAATGATACTTTCCTGGTCCTGGGCACCATGGGGCTGACCTTCTAGTCAGGGAGACAGACCCAAAGCAACTAAACATGCCAAATAAATGAAATGGTTGCCAAATATGGTGAGTAATAAATAAGAAGCAAGGAGGGTACTGAGAGAGAACTATTTTATATAACGTGCCTGAGAATTTTAGCACTGAAAAAATATGTGCTTTTATTCAAACCAGGTAAAATTACAACCAGGTTAATAAGGAAAGAGGTAAATTAGACCCCACTGATGAAGTCAGTCCTGCTTGCTTCTGGAATTAATTTCATTCTTGTCATATTTTGAGACATAGAATTTCCTTGGGGTTGTGCCTTCCTGCAGTAGACACACTTAGCATTTGTTATTTCTTCAGTAACCTAGATAAGCTTACTTTGGAAAACAAACATAGCATTTTTAAAAGATTCTGTTTAAGGAACAAAATTGATTGTTTTACTTCACCTGTATTTAGACATGTATTTGGAAGTCAAATATAATGAGCCATTGTCCTAGACAGAAACCATCATCAGTTGTATTTTTAACTGGTTTGAATGTCTCTACCAACTAGTCTGAGAGCTCAATGAGGGAAAGGAATTTATTTTGTCAGTACATTCTCAGCTCTTAGAATAGTATCAAATTTATAATAGGTGTTTAGTAAGTAGATTTTGAAAGAATGAATGCATGATACACATATTATTTTATATTCTTAAACAGATTCCTTTCTTTATTAGTCATTTTATTTGATCAACCTTTGATGTCTGCTAACTTTCTTTTACCCATTTGTACTGCAACTATTCTCTAAGTATTGGGCATTTAGATGTTTTCCAAACTCTTGCAGTGATGAAAAATACTGGAGTAATGATTTTGTCCATCTTAACTTCACAATTTCCTTTGAATGATCTCTTCTAGTATAAATTCGAAGGGCTGAGATGGGGGTGTGAACATCATCCTCACTCTGCCTCCAAGTCATTTCCAGAAGGTAGGAACACTTGTCAATGTGAGTGTACCTCTTTGACCTCAAGCTCAAATTTATTAGTATTAGTTATGTTTTTCAAAAGATATCATTTCTTTAGTATGTGAAATTAGAGTATCAAGTATGCTTGCTTTTGTTAGCATTTATTTGATAACTCGATGTACAAGTTTCCACATTCATTATTATTTTTATTTTCTCTGGTGTAAGTTGTCTGTTCATATACTTTGTCCAGTTTTGCTAAGTTCTAGGCAGAATGTAGACATTTTGGTTTCAGCGAAACTTTCTCCCAGGTAAAGGCTGTCCCAAATGGCAGCTTCAGCTGAAACTTCTGTCCTGGTGAGGCTGAGAGGCAGGAAGGTGCTTCAGGTAAGGGAGGGGCTCTTTGAAGTGCACACCCAGGCACTGATGATTTCTCTGCATGATGAGGATAGTCTAGTAGAGCCATCAGTGGTGACATTCCCTTTTGCAACAAATGTCTATTGTTATCTAGCTGTTTTGCTAGCCGCTAGGACAAGAAAGAATCGTCTAATCTCGTTTTAAGTTCAACAATAGGGTATATAGTGAGAGGAAGGGATGAGTGGTTCCTCAGGGGAGCCTTTCTGAGGAAGTGACATTTTGCCCAAAGCCTGAAGGAAAAAATGATAGCCACAAGATATCTACAATGTCATATTGCCAGTAGAAGCCCGGTCCAAAGTTGCCTTATTGTAACCTGTAGGAGCAGTCCAGCCTGTGCAGCTGAGCCGTAATATACTGTGGGTCAGGAAGCTGCTTTCATTGGGTAGCACTCAAGATGACTGTGCTGGGTCAGAGGGATGGAAGAAGAATGTTCCTCTTTAAGCTCCTAACATGCCCAGCCACTTGGTGGGATGTCGGAAATAACTGTGCTGGTTTAAAGATCAAATAATATGATAATGGCTGTGTGTCATTCCCCTTGTTCTTTCCATATGATTGAAATAGTTACAATAATTAGAATTCAGGGGAACCCACTCTCTCCTAATTTTATGAATCATGCTGTAAGAGCAGCTAACGCAGCATAATACACAATGCAGTCATAATGCAGCCTGCATAAAAGCAATCACAAGTCACATAAATACCGCATAAAGAGTCCCTATCTATACACAATGCCTCCTCTAGTACACAGGAAAAATGAAAATCAGTGTCTTATAGCTGACTTCATTCGGCTTTCTAACTTTGATTACCACTTCAGTCATTTTGGTTTATTCATTTAAGCTTATTCTTAATAAATGGACAGTTTGGGGCCCAATCTCTTTTCCAGGCAAGAAGGGTTTAAAGCAATCTCGCTATTACTGTTAGTTTAAATAGTCCCTGAAAGTCCACATTGCAATGAAGCATGAATACAGTCACGTGTTTAAAAGGAGCTTTTATTTTCTGAGCGTTTGGCAGTTTACTTCACAATCTACATGTAACCCTCTATTACGCTGGATAATATCTGAGGAGGCGTGCACATACAGTCCATTGCCAGGAAGAAACAGTCTTACTAAAAGCTGATTGCAAACATTCTCCGAGTTCAGAGTAGGATGCAAAACTTTATTTTTTTACCATTCTCATTTGGCTCTTTCGGCTTATCTGCGTCTCTGAGTCTGCTTCAGGCCTCTTCTCCCCTGGTCTCCATTCCTCCATTTGGCCCTTCCTCCTTCCTCTTCTACCCTTCTGCCCTCCCACGTGGTAAGGCTAGGGAAACCACTGTTCCTGGGGCTACCTTGGGAGGCAATGAAGAACCAGAGTTAGTGGCACCTCACGGTGCTCTATGGGATTGGCTTTAAGTTTTCAGATTCTTTGGAGTGGAATATCTGTTGCTAATAGTGATCACCCTCCTAGGACAACTTTGATGAAATTATGCCACAAAGACCCTCTTCCCCGCTAAGAGGTAAGTTGAGAAAAAAAGAAAGGTGCACGGGACAGAAAACTGGGTCTCTCAGAGGATCTGCCAGTGTTCTCCAAGTCCCCTTATTCCATGGTAAACATTTCCTAGCCAGCTCACCAGAAACTCGTTTACTCAAAAAGGCATCTAGGCTTACAAAAAAAAAGAAGGTAATTACAGTTCCAACCTAGCAAAGAAATTTAGTGAGGCAAGGTCAACCAAGTTCTCTGCAACTTGACCTTGGCCCTTTTTCCTCCCAGTTCCTTTGTAATGTGTACAAAAGAAATTATTACTCTAACAGTAACACAAAGTTTTTATCATTGGAAGATAAGAAAACATTTATTCTTAGAAGCTGGTATTTATTAGTCTGGTAGGCTAATTTAAGAGTTTAGTTACACTGATAACAGCATTGTTAACCAGACAGCAAAAGTAACATAACTTAAAGCTTTCACACACTCCCTTCAACTTTCCAGGAGCCCTCTCATTGCAGGCAGGCAGTGAAGTTCTAAATGGCTGATTCTCATAAAAGATAAATGAGATACTGAGCTGGATTCATTTTAATTCTTCCAAGTCTGGTCCATTGTGGAAAATGTGCTGTTGACACTGTTCAAATCTTAAAATCTTAGTACATTAAAACTAACTTTGGGAGAGTTATTGTTTAATGGGTACAGAGTTTCTATTTGGGTGATATAATAGTTTTAGTAATGGAAGGTGGTGATAGTAGTACAATATTGTAATAATTTATGCCATTGAATTGTACACTTAAAATGGTTAAAATGGCAAATGTTATATATTTGTCACCATAATTTATAAAAACCTAACTTTTGTAAAACATTACACTACTAAGACTATCCAGTTGCAATATGTATTCATGAATTTTCTTGATTTTTTTCCTGAAAATGGTACTTTAAACTTTTATCATGACTAAGAATTTTTAACCATTTATCTTGTACTTACCTTGATTATACTACCTATAATTGTTGCTTTTCAATGAGATGGCCAGCTAGGCTTTATATCAAGCTTTTACTCCAGGTACTGAAGAACTTTCTTCTTTGTAAAATAGAAGGAAAAAAAGATGCTATATGCTATATACCAAGAAAAAAAGGAGCTCCCCGCCGCCACCCAGTGCCAAAGAATCTTTTTCATCTCCTGGCATCCTCGCAAGCTCATTACTACATCAACATTTGGACTTGTCACCTCTCGAAATTCATCTGGTTGAATTTTATCTTTGGGCAAACCTTAAGGTTTTCTAAAGCTCCTTTGGATTTTCTATAAAAATCCATTCTTTGATATTCAGAAATCTTTTTAAATCTAATTTTGTTAGCAGATTTTTATAAAGCAAATCAATAAAAGAATGACCACACTTGAAATGGAATGTCAGATTATATTTACAAGTTTTATTAAAATTTTTGTTTGCTTCCAACTTTTTCTCTGTCGTAACTTCTTTTCCTGCCCCTGGGTCTGTGAGGGGATGCTAATCTCCCTAATTCCCTTTTCAGGAACAAAGAACCAAAGTCACTGAAGAGCCAGCATTTCCAACCCTGGATGCTATTGAGAAATATCATTAGATTTGGAACTGCTCAATTTATTGAATTGGCAGCTCCTCTTCCACCTTAATTTTCTCTTCCTTGCCCACCTTTGGAAAATTTCTCCCCTTTGAACTTTTCCTTTCATGTAACTTTTAGGCTTTCGGAGCTCAGTCTTGTGAGTTGATGCTGCTGCTCCTGTACCTTGACAGCGAAGGAAAGTCTGGCTTTAAATGTGGTTGTTCAAAATGTCCCCAAGTTGGGCCTTTTTCATCCTGAGGACCCCAGGCCTGCTAGGCCCAGTAAATAGTGCTAGAACAGAGCCCAATAAATTCTGTGTACTTTGGATGGCATTTCACTTTCAAAGGTCCCTTGCTGGGTTCATGTCTTCTGTGGAGGCCAGAGCTTTTCATGTGGAGCCTGTTCTGTTGCACAGCTGGAGTAATCCGCCTGGCAAAGGCTAGTTCTCATTTGTTTAACACTTGCTTCCTTCTGTAACGTTTGTCTCAACAGATTAGAAGAGTACTCCAGCCTACCCTGTTCACCTCTCAAGTTAGGTAGGATATCAGTCTCAAAACCTTTGGCCTCTGTCAAAGCCGTACTTCTGTGGTAATGATGAATGCTGCTTTGAAGATGCGACACGGTTAGCTGGAAAAACCAGGGGCCTAGGATTCCATCCTCAAATTGTCAGGAAAATACAGTACCTTAGGCTCTCTTGGTGAGAATAAAGGGGTCCCTAAGTTCAGAGAAGTGTTTCTGGAAGGAATAAAAGCTTTTTAAAGCAGTGACAGTGCTGAGTAAACCCTCCTCAGTCAGCCCTTCTGTGAGCAGGCCTCTCTGAACAGGTTTAAGGCCCAGCAACACTCCAGTTACCTGTGGAGACCTTATAAACAGTTTTGAGAAGACACCAATACCAATAGATGCTGCCTTCCTCGTGAAGATTTTCTCTCTTTCTCTTAAACATTCCCAAATCCTTCTTTGATTTATCACATAACTATCTGCTCTGGAAAACATGGTAATTTCTCTCCAGAAAATCAGATCTTCATGTAAGTGAAAAACAATGTATTACAATGGAGAAGCAGACTGTAACACATTTTCTTTAAAGCTCATTTCTTGATTCTTGGTAGGATTTTTTCTGAGTTGGAGCCCTTAAGTATCAGTGCTTATTTTATATACTCAGTCAACAATCCTTTATAGAATTTCTTTGCTTTGCAGAGCTTTTCCAAGGACAAGAAGACACGGTTTCTCATTTCCCCCTACTAATCATAGGTGCTGGTTTCAGGTCCAGGATGGCCTAGTTACTTTACAATGTAAGGATGGTTTTGGGAGACAGTGAAACTGCCTCACTTTATTCATCTGTATTGGCAGTTCCAAGGCCAGTTGGATTATGTTGGATATTCAGCTAGAACACTGCTAATAAAATTTGTGATTCTCTAAGTTTGGGGGGGTGTTGGTGACATTTTTTGATAACATTAATATTACTTTCAATGACTTATATTATTACTACTAATGTTTCTAGTATATTATTTTTAAAGTTCTTTTTCTTTCTCAAATTACAAATATAATATGGACTTGAGACTAAAAAAGCAAATGATATGCAGCTATATCTCTGTGTGTATGTATTGCATGAAAGCTCAACATCTCCCCATCTCACTCCCTGCCAGCTCGAAGTGACCCATTCCACAACTTTCTCCTTCACATAAATATATTCATGCACGTAAGCACAAATGCATTGCTTGTTATTGAAATAGTGTAATGCTCTATGCAATTTGTTTTTCTCACTTAATATCATGGATATCCATGCAAGTCAGTAGATACGGGACTAACATCTTTCTTTCTAATTGCTTTCTGTATTTATAAGCATACTATTTTAATTTTACATAAGTGAGATTATAATACTTGTAAGGGTTACCTTTTCATTTTATTATAGCTTCTATTATTATTTTATAATAGTATTAATTTTCATTTATATAAGCTTTACCGATGACAAATTCCTTTCACACACACCATCTTGTTTACTCATAAACAGTCTGCGAGGTGGTTACTATTGACTCCATTTTCGTTTATCCGGAGGCTTAGAGAAATTGACTGCTTTCCCTCAAACATGATAAAGCTAATAAAGGTACAGTCAAGATTCAGACCAGAAGTAGTCTTACTCCATTCATGCCTTAGAGAGCACTTAATACCCTGATGGTGTATGGAAATGTTCGTGGGAAGATAGGTAAATCCCTACTGGATGACTTTTGGAAACCCTTTCACCACACCAAAAAAATAACTGACTTATAAAATTGATCCATAAGTCTCTAGCAACATAGTCTCACCTACCTAGCATTTGTTTGTTTTGCTATGACTGTTATATAGACTAGTAAATTCCATGATAATTTTTCTGCCCTAATTCTTAAAACTAAAGTTTCTTAATTATTAAACTGAAGCATTGTTCCATGTAAAATGTATTTCCACATTCTGTTGTATGCTCCTAAACTCATTTTATCTACATTTCCTCTGGACTGAGCTCAATTTGCTGTCCATTAGTCCCAAAGTCTGAGTGATTCATCAGAATCCAAGTACATTATTTCTCATTATATTTTGCTTTTCACAACTTAACTTAGCCTGAGAACCTGTTTTCCATGCATCCACCAAATTAAAAGCAGAAAAATAAACTTTTTAATGTGAAAACAAAGCTTTCTCTTGGCCTCATAGTAAAATAAATATTGGTCTGAGAAATGATTTGGCTACTGTCCTGCTATCTCTCCAGGAGGACTTTACCTTTTTTCTATTTTATTTGTCAACAGTAATAAAAAATAGATTAACTGTGATGCTAAGTTTTAAGCATCTGACCACAGTGATCCAGCCAGCAATGGAAGTAGAAATTCTGAGGCAGAGATGTTGGTAATTAATGAAAAGCCCGTGCTTATGAAGTGTGGGGTACTACTGTGGAAACCGAATGGGCTTTGCTCTGGCACTTGCTAACTATTTGACCTTGGACAGATTGATTAATTTCCCCAAGCCTCTGTTTCTTCAGTTGTAAAATAGGGATAATACTCATAGATTTGTTGGGAGGATTAAATGATATGATGTGCCAATTACCATTATAGTGCCTGGTATTTAGTATATGTTCAGCAAAGTGAACCATTTGAAAAAATTGATTTTCAACTGATTTTAACTTACAAAACAGTTATTTCATACCTAATATATTTAATACCTAATATTGTTACACACTTAATATAACTATATAGCTAAAATTAAATTTAACCTTTTTAGTCAGGTTTGTATATAAGTATTTTTATTAGTTATTTTCTTCTTTGTCACTTTTCCTGATGCTACAAAAAGCACTTTTCTAACTATTTTGAAGACACATTAAGAGTCTTCTTAAAAGCACAGTATTTCTTTCTGTTAAATGAGTAATGAGCTAATAGATACATTATTAAACTATATCAACCTAGTACTCTGAAAGAGTTAAAATATCCCATCCCCTTGGCCTTATTCAATTATGGATTCAAACTTTGATGATATGACTTTGATGACATGGTTCAACTGCACAGTTTATTATGGACTTGAATTTAGAGTTCATGGCATTTAGTCAGCAAAATAAGGTCACATCGTTTCGAAAGCTTTATTTGTTTATTTATTTATTTTCAGTCTTTCACTTTCTCAATACTTTGAATCTGGACCTATGGACCTAATGCTTTCTAAGTATTTCTTTAGGTTTTAAACTGGATTTGAGTGATTTGTGCACACTTAGGGAGTGGGATTGGAATCCTTTTAAAATGAATAATTGTTGATTACCTCCAAAATACATGGCATTTCAGGGAAGAGAAGACTATACTCCTGTTGTCAAGCAGTTTATAATGACTTATTTGTATATGATGTGGCAGGTGTTAAGCCCAGGCAATAGAAGTAAAGAAGACAAATGACCTGTGGTCAAAGGGCTAATATTCCAGTTGGAAAGAAATAGAAATCAATATGTAAATAAATGCATAAATAAGAACATCAGGCACTATGTGGCAGTTTGAAGCTTTTGTGGACTCCAGAAAATACTGTTCTTAAAGCTAGCCTATTCCTGTGCATGTAAACCTATTGTAGACGTAAACTTTTGATTAGATTCAATTAAGTGATTAGATCTCTTCTGTAGGGCATGACTCAGGGTGGGTCTTAATCCTCTTACCGGGGTCCTTTATAAACAGAGGAATAAAAAGCTGCAGGCAGAGAAAGAAAGCCACAGAGACAGAGAGGAACCCAGAAGCTGAGAGAGAAGGCCCCAGGAACTGAGGAAGCCATGTTAGCCAGAAGCCCAAAACAAAGACACCCGGAGGAGAGGGGAGAGATGAGCAGACCCCATCATGTGCCTGATGGCCCACAGCTTCAGTTCCGTGAGACAGCATCTCTGATGATGCCTCGATTTGGACTTGTTCACCGCCTCAGAACTGTGAGCTTTTAGCTTAATAAATCCCATTGTAAAAACCAATTCATTTTTGGTATATTGCTTTGTGAGATGGCTAGGCTTATGTGTCAACTTGGTGTCCAGTTGTTTGGTCAAGCAAGCCCTGGCCTAATTGTACTGTGAGGACATTTCATGGATATAAAATCAGTGTGTTGATCACATCTATGGCTGATTAAATCTAAAATCAACTGAGGAGATTGCCTTCAATGAGAGATATCTCATCCAATCAGTTGAAGGCCTTAAAAAAAGAAGTGATTTCAGCATTCAGAGGGAGAATTCCCATCTCTACTTCAGACAGACAGCTTATCCTGGGAAACTCATCGAGGACCTTCACTGGAGTTCCTGGCTTGCAGCCTGTCCTATGGAATTTGGATTTATGCATCCTCATGGTCACATGAGACAATTTTATAAAATCTCATATTTACAGATATCTCTTGTCGGTTCTGTTTCTGCAGAGAAATCCGACTTGTACACTTTGGCAGCATTTAGCAAACTAAAACACATTATAAGTGCTGTATGAAGATAAGGTAGGTCAAAGCACATGTAGGGACAACCTCTCTTTGAATTGAAACCTGAGCCAGATGGAAACTGGATGTGCCAATCTGGGGGCAGTGTCCTAGGTAGAACAAAAAGAATGTACAACGCTTTGAAGTGGGAAAGATAGAAGGCATGAAGCTAAGATGAGTGTGCAAATGATTCTAACCGTAGGAAAAAATATGAATGAGAATTGTGCGTTTAGAAGTCATTTGCACACAGGTGAAAAATAAGGACCTAGTGTCTCCTTTAAGCCACCGTATGCTCAAAGTTAATGAATTCTTTTCAACATTCCAATTGAAACATCAATCAGGATTTTGATTTCTCTATCCTAAGGGAGACTTTACAAGTGCACTGAAAGAAAGACATTGCCTTCTCCTAAAGGGGAAGATTGATATATTTATAGCTGTGAAAACCGTTTCTATGCCATATTATAACTCCCGTTTTAATTAATTTCAACTGGAAAAGACCTGAATTTCAGGACTGGATTTTTAGAGCTTAGGTCTGTCACTTCAGTCAAGCTGCATTTTCCCTGTTGATAGGCAAAAAAGCTGTGTGCCTGGAAGTAAAGGTCCAATAAAAATATACCCAAGGGTATTGAATCTCTCCACATATCCTTCTCTAAATTGTCATAGTACAAGCTCATCAAATTTTGGAGTATTTCTGAAAATGAAATCAGAAATTTTGAAAACATAACTTTAAACTATTTTCTTTTTCATTCCTGCTCCTCCCCTAATAAAAGACATGTGTTTTATCTAGGTTAGTGCTTTTCCTGGAGCTCCATTTATAGTACATCTTCATTTTAGGCATGCATAGCTTACATTTTCATTTCCTGAATTATCTGTGCTGAAAAAAAAAAAAAGCAGAGTTATACAGTTCAACCAGATTCTCAACTCTTTTTAAACAAACTTTTCCCCCAAGAGAGAAAAGAAAGCAGAAGAGTTTGGGGTCCACATGAATGCTGTAATTAGCAAACCTTGCAATATGTCAAAATTTGAATATAAAGAACTAATCACACTTAGTAATTACCTCTCTAGCTTCCTTGAGCAGAGAGAAAGGTTAAACACCGAAACTCCAAACAAACTAAAAACACTCTTACCTATATTCCATCCTCTACCCACCCAGGAGAAACAAATTAGCTGTGGAAAAACTAATAGCCTTCCTACTGTAATGCATCAAAGAATTTTTATCTTGTTTTCTAGTCTATTTTTTATTCTCAGCATTAGAATTTCTCAGCAAGCTAGTAGAATAATTGGCATTAGTAGAGATTAGAATTAATATTAGATGATGCGGTTGAAGATTGTTTTGGTTGAAGGTTTCTGGGCTAGGTCATTAGGTATTCGTAAAGAAATCCAGTTCCTCAAATATATTTTCCTTATAATTAATAAGAAAATAAAGGAATGGTCTAAACCAGTAACAAACTATGTGGTTACCTAAAATCAATTTATCTGTGATTCCAGAATGGCTGTGGAGGTGACACAAGAACACAAAGCAGCCTCTTCCTGGGAAGCTGAAAGATTTGATGCAAACAGGCAGAACTACCTTTTGTTTTGTGGTGATAACTGAAATATTATACAATGTCCCAGAAAATGAAGGGCATGGGTTTGGAATTGAATCTTTAAGAGGGGATTGTTGTCAGAAACATGAGGAATGCCTGCGTATCACACAAAATATTTAGCCCTGGTGCACAGGTTGTGGAGGAGGAATTTTTAAATTCATTGTGAAGCCTATTTTAATTTTTATTTAAAAATAATCAAAAGAATATAAAGAGGTATAATAGAAAGCCTTAACTCCTACCTCCTCCTATCCATCCTGGTTTCCCTCCCCTTCCCAGGACAAGAGACTATATTTATTTGTTATGTATTGTATTTATTCAGCAAATACAGTTATATATTCACATTCCCCCTTTCTTATTACTGTGAAGTATGTTGTGAATGGGGCAATTATAATATATATGCTTATGGAACACATAGGAATGTCATGTCATCAATGTATCTTTAGTATTTACAACAACCATTAAGTAAGTAGTATTTTTGTCCAATTTACATATGATGAGAGAAGAGAGAAATCAGCTAGGAGGAAATTATCAAAAAAGGCTTCAAGAAAATTTCCCCCAAATAAAGTTCTTGAGTTTCCAGATTGAAAGGGCTCATTAAATGCACAGCATGTTGGATAAAAGAGACCCATACTGTTATGGTTAGGCTAATGTGTCAACTTGGCCAGGTAATTGTGTCCAGGTGTTTGGTCCAGCAAGCACTGGGCTAATTGTAATACAAGAGCCTTTATGGACTTCTATCACCAGTGAGTTTACTGCATGGATGACTGATTACATCTGCATCAATCAGGGAGATTGCATCATCAATGGGTGACGCTTTTATCCAATCAGTTGAATGCCTTAAAAGGGGAAGTGATTTCAACATTCAAAGAGAATTTCCCAGCTCGTCGTTGGACAGGCAACTTCTCCCAGAAACTCATCAAGGACCTTTCATCGGACTTTCATCGGAGCCCCTGGTTTGCAGCCTGCCTGCGGAACCTGGACTTGTGCATCCCCACGGTCGCGTGAGAGACTCTTTTAAAATCTCATATTATTGACAGATATCTCCTCTTGATTCTGTTTCCTGAGAGAACCCTGACTAATACACATACCAAGGCATATCAGAAATTTCAGAATCCCCTATATGCAATGGAAAGATCCTATGGGTGTCCAGAAAAAAAACAAGTCAAAAAAGGATCCCAAATCAGTATAATTTCGGAATTACTAACCCTGGAAGCAAGAAGGCACTGGGGCAATGCCTTTGAAAATAGGAAGGAATATGATTCCAATTTAGAAATTTTATAGCAAAGAAACTATCAATCAAGTATGAGGGTAGAACAAAGGCATTTTCAAACACAAGATTCCAAAATGTTTACTTCTCATGTACCCTTTCTTAGGAAGCGGCTGTCCTCTAAAAAAGATCAGGGAGGAAGCCAAGAAAGAGGAAGACAAGGGATAGAGGCAGTGGAAGATGCACTGAAGGAGGGAGGCAAAAGGTGTCCCTATGATGATGGTGAAGGAGGAACCCCGGAGATGTGCAGTGCTTCACACAGCGATGAAAGCCAGTCTGTATCGGAGCAGATCAGAAAGCTCCAAGAGAGACATCCTAAGGAGGCTGAAACTGATCGAAACCTGATGTGAGAATAGATTTAGAAAACTGGCATGGACTAAGGGCTTGGATTAATGATAAATAATAGACTTCTAAGCAAATGAATAAAAAACAGCACAAATATTAGCTCCTAGGAAAACAAAAAGAGAAACATGAACATTAAAACAGAAAAGGAAAAATGAATATAGTACACTACATAGCTCACCTATGAATGTTTGTTATATAGCCATATTATTGACAAGCATGATTATTGATCTATCAAGTCTTTTCTAAAGGTATTTTGTTTCTGTCTTATACATGCCTGTTTATTAGTTTATTACTATATAACTATATTATGCATGAGGAAATGGACAAGGGAGCGAGCGTGTGGTAAGGGTAGAAGGAAGAAAACGTGCTAAATCCTCATCACCCAGAGTGGGAAATAAAAAAAAATAGTCATCTAAGCATGTTGTCTAAAACAGATGAGATTGGTGACCTTTGGATGGGGAAAATCAGGAGAGAAGGAGACAGGGAACTTATTATTCACGAGCAAAAATCCCTGTTCTATTATTGGATTCCTTAAACTATGTTTCAAGTATAACTTTGATGAAAATAAAAACTGAAACTAAAAAAAAAAAAAATGTTTAAATGAAAAAGTAAACAAAGTTTTAAGTTAAAAAAACCCCAAGTGCATTTTGTCATATTTTCTCATGTGCTTGATTACTTTGATAACCTTTTTTAAAAATGCTTTTAAAACAAGCATGAACTTTATTGGCTCCAACTTTCTTTAATAAAATTACAGTTTCAAAATTCAGAACTGGTTCTCTCTGGATTGTGTGCCCATTTCTTTTGACCACTCTAGGGATGGGTATGCAAATGCTTTAAGAAATTACGTGAGAGGTGATAATTCCAATGTCACATGTGATTCAGGGATCAGATAAGTAATTTTTCAATTTGGGTTCAGATTTAAAAAGGTGGAAACAGATTTGAGAGATCATGCTTGCTATGTTTTTGTTACTATTCCATTTCTGGCCTTAAGCATAAGTACTAAAAATTGATGAGCTTTTCTGAAATTTTCAATGCCAATGTTCAGATTCAAGACATTAATAAGTTCAAGTCAGTTTTGGGAAAAGCAGCTCAACTCTGATTCAGAGTCAGTCTTGAGAAAGTTGACTTCCTGCTTTTTATCTTCTCAAGTCTTTTTTAAAGGTATTTTATTTCTCTCTTACACATGCCTGTCTATTAGTTTATGTCTAAGCAACCCTTCCCTCTTTGGAAATGGAACTTCTCAGTGAAGCATTTCAGGGCAAATGGCCACCTACTATTCGACACTGTACCATTAAATGTGTCTCTGTGCCATCTTTATGCATCTCTGAGGACTTTTAAATCCAGAGACCTTCAACAACAACAAAAATGAATATGTCTGTTCCCTATTCCCTAGATAACTCTTAGCTTTGGAAAGCAGTGATACAGAGACTTGAAAGGACAGTGGTAATTTATGTAATTCAGAGTTGAGGTGTATAATCTTGACCTGTAAAGAGATAAAACATGACTTAGGTAAATATTTATACACTTCACTATCTGGGGGTTTATAATGTAATGTGGTTTCACATTTTGCTGTTCTTTATGGTTCACTTTAAAAAAATATATACCAACTATCAGTTATTACTAGGATTTGGAAACAGCTATTTAGGTTCTTTTCTCTTCCCTTGTGTTTGGCCTAGTATGCATATTAACATATTCATATGTATATGGGAAAAAACTCATCAGAGTCCATGCAGATTAGACTTTCTCTTTAACAGTAACTGTTGTTTGTTGAAAATATTTGAATCCAGACTCTGGTTGATAAATATATACAATTGGGTATAGAAGCGGGTTCTGATATTGTGGACTACTTCCTTGCTAAGGTAACTGTTGATAACATTTAACAAGTGTGGCTAAACAATTGGTTTTGTTGTAGTATGGATACTTTTCCTTATTTTTTTCTTTTTCCAATTGTTCTGGTCTACATTGTGATGCCATTTCTCACCTCCAGACCCTTATTGCTCAACACATATTTGTGCATGCACTTATTCAAAGTATAATGAGTATGTCCTGAGGTTTTTATCAGCAAATGTCTATGCGAAGGATTGCTTCCCCCAAATATGCTCTGCAGATTGCTCTATAAATCACTACAGTTCTATGTTCTTCCCTGAGCACCTTAAGTTTGTATTAGCATTTCTTTGGTACTTCCTTCTGTCTGCAGGATCAGTATGCTTGGGTCGTTTGTCCTCTTTATTCTGTGGCCATTAAAGAGGGTATTGAACAAATCTTCAGTGAAAAGAGTCTTTTCCTTCTTAGAGTCTTGTCTTAAAACTCATTTGTTATTTGTTCAAGCCTGAGCACTTCCTGTGAGTCAACATTTACTCAGGTTAGTACCACTTAGCCACTTCATATCTGTGTTTTTTTGGTGATATACATATACATATACATATACATATACATATACATATACATATACATATACATATACATACATATATATGTGTGTGTGAGGATAAATGTGTGCATGTGTATATATATACACATTTCATATATGTATATATATTTGTTATGTTCATATATTTCACATATACATATATTACATCTATATAGATATATATAATAATGAAAAGTCATAATACTATACTGAGTGTGCCAATGGATCTTACAGTCCAGTGTTCCATTTTCTTGGCAATAACCCTGGGAGAATTTTTGGACATGGACACGGTGTATGTTCTTTATAGTGTATATCTCAAAATGGGCAGAATTCAGAATATAATTAGTTTCTTCTTAGTTACTTTTTATGGAGCTATTGTCTATGATTTTAAATTAAATACTTTTTAGTTCATTTCTTTATGTATTTTCCATATTTTCTATTTGAATATCTAACTTTTATAATGGGAAGCATATAATACAATAAACTTTTACTTTCATGTATATATATATATTTCATGTGGATATATATCATGTATATAATAAATAAATTCCTATCTTTATATTTATAGTAGTTTCTTGTAAACAACAAAGAGGTAGGTCTTGCTTTTTAAAAAAATCCAGCCTGACAATCTTTGCTGTTTACACAGTATTTAGTCCATTTACAGTTAATGTAATTACTCATATGCTTTGATTTAATTCTACATCTTGGTATTTGATTCTATTTGTTCCATTGTCTTTTGGGTTTCTTTGCATCCTCAGTTCTGATGGATTTTTAAGAAATGGAATTTTGTGACTTTTATTCTTTAAAAATTATATCCTTGATGTATAAAAAGAGTATATGACTGTAATGTAATTATTTTATTATTAACAAATCAATTTTATTGTTACATATTAGTAAAGCATAAATCCATGCAAAATGTACAGTCAATGGTATTTGGTGTAATCACATAGTTGTGCATTCATCACTTAAATAATTATTAGAGCATTTTCATTATTCCAGTAATAGAAAAAAACAGAAACTAGACAAACAAACAAAAAACCTCATCACCTCCTAATCTCTCTATGCTTCCCCTGATGAACATAGCTGCTATTTTGTTTCCATCTCTCTAATTTATTTGTATTTATAACTTGCAAAAACAGTTTTATATTTGCAATATTACCTATATTCATATTTCACATGAGGTTCCACTATGTTATATAGCCCCATGGTACATTTTTAGCTTTCCTTTTAGTAATATACAGGTCCTTAGATTTTTCCCTTTCAACCACTGTCACACCAATATTATAGCACTCTTAGTTACAAGCACTATGATGTGTTTTCACCATTTCTATTCATTTCCAAAGATTGTAATGTAAATTTTGAAATTGTGAAATATAATTATAAAATAAACATCTATGAAGTTGCAAAAAATTTAATGACAAGAACATTAACAATTCCATTAAAGAGACTTGAGTGATACTCTTCGATCCCATTCCTTTGCTTCCTCCCCAAGAGTTAACCACCAGTTCAAACTTTGCATTTATAATTCCATTACATTTAAATAATTTTTGCACCTAAGTTTGTATTCCTGTGAAATGAGAACACTAGTTGTCCCTGTTTTTAAGCTAAATTTGTTAGCCTCATTGAAAACAATTAAAATTTGGTCTCCTCTCAAACTATACACCAAAATCAATCTCTTCACTCCTTAGCCCATGCTAATCTGGCTTCTGCTCTGACAGTTTAATGGAAACTGATCTTGACCTCCAGTGTATCAAATCCAATGGCCATTTTCCAATCATCATTCCTACTCAGCATCTCAGCAGTATTTATCCTAACCAATGCTTTTTTCTTTTTGAAATAGTCTTCTCTTTTGGCTCCTGTGACTCTCCACTCTTCTGGTCTTTCTTCTCCCTCATGGCCTTTTCTGCTCAGTCTCCTTTGTTGGCACCTGCTCCTCTACATGTCTTGTAAAGTTTTGAATTCCTCTGGGCTCAGTGCAACCCCCTCCCCTCTTTGTTCTCTTTCTCTAAACAATCTTATCCATGTCAATGGATTTCAGTGCCACTACTTACTGACAACTCCTAAATTTACACCTTGAACCTAGCATTTATAGCAGAATATATATATTTCTGCTTGGTATACAGTTGACTGTCTCATAGGTACCTCAAAATTATCATGTTTGCAACTGAACTCATGAATTTTTGTGAAACTGCTCCTCCCCAACTCATAATCTATTTAGTTGCTGAAGTCAGAAACCTAGAAAATAGGTTTTACTCTGTGCCTTCTCACTCACCACACTTAGTCCATGCAAGCTGCACACATTCAGTCTTCAAAGTATATCTCAAATTCTTCTCACCATCCCTACCTCCGCCAGCTTCTTTCAGATTATTGCCATCTATTACCTCCTGATTTTCCTACTCCTGCACTTGCTCCCTTCCAAAACATTCTCTACAAATCAGCCACAGAAGTCTTTTTCTCAACGTAAGTCTAATCACAATACTCCCAGGCTTACTACAGTTCATTACAATGAAAATAAAATCCATCCTCCTTATCATAGTCCTACATGGCTCCTGCTTATATCTCAATTTTCTTCTTGAGCCATGCTCTTCTTTGCTCACCACTTTTTTTCAGACATCTTGACCTGCTTTTAAAGCTTTTTTTCTTGTATCAGAGCCTGTGCATGTCTTGTTCCATATGACTGGAATGATCTCTGTAAGCTCTTCAAATGATTAGTTTTCTCTTTTTTTATGTCTCAGTTAAATGTGGCTTTCTTAGACAGATTTTCCCTGATCACCCCACCCAATAGGTTCCTTCCCTCACTTATTCTGAATGCCACTCCAGACCACCCATACCACCATTATTCTCTATCATAACTTCCTGATGACCACAAATACATTTATTCCAACTTTATAATAATACATTTATTTTTAACTTATCTGTTTTTTGTTAGTTTCCCTTAGATCATTTCAGAGCCATCTATATAACTTTAAATTTTCTAGTAGCCACATTAAAAATGGAAATAAACATATGATATTTATTTTAATAATATATTTTATTTCACTCTATATCTAAAACATTAATATCTCAACATACAATCAAATAATAAACAAAAATTATTACTGAGATATTTTACTCTTTTTTCATACCAAGTCTTCAAAATCTGGTGTGTATTTTACACTCACAGCATATCTCAATTCAGACAAGTCACATTTCAAGTATCCAAGAGCCACAATGGCTAGGGCTACCATTGAATTGGACAGCACAGCTTAGACATGTAAAATATGTCTATTTTGCTTTTCAGGGCTTAGTAGAGTTCTTGGCACACTGGAAATGCTTGAATGTATATATATAAAATTTACACACACATACATAGACATATATATAAATGTATTCATATAATGAATAAATTACTGTATGAGTGTATTAGGGTTCTCCAGGGACACAGAATCAACACTATATATATATGTATATATATAAGTATATATATGTGTAGATAATATGAGATTTATTATAGGAATTGACTCATGCAACCTTGGGGACTGGCAAGTCTGAATTCCATAGGACAGACCACCAGTTGGTAACTCTGAACTGGCTGTCTGAAGTAGAGACAGAAATTCTTTTTCCTGACTGTTGAAATCACCAGCTCTCCCTTTATGACCTTCAACTATTGGAAAAGACGTCTCTTATTGCTGAAGACCATCTCCTTGGCTGACTGTAAATGTAATCAGTCATAGCCACAATCAACTGAGTAATGATTTAAATCTGTGAAAAACCCTCACAGTAACAATTGGGCTAGTTCTTGCTTGACCAAACAACTGGACACAATAACCTAGCCAAGTTTACCCGTGAATGTAACCGTCACAGTGAGTAAACGGTAAAAGGAGACCAGAAGAATGTCATGCTAAACCATATCACAATCTCCTTCACATAAATAAATAAATAAATAAATAAAATGTGTGTATATTTTCAGAGTCACATTTACCTGAATTTAACTTAATGGGAAATTAAGAATTAGAGATTATAGAATTTCTCTAAGTGTTTCTAAAACAACTCACATTTTTAGCTTATACTATTTCTCTGGGTGGTAAATTTTACAGGTTTTCTGTCATATAAAAATATGCTTCCATTTATTTTAAAATATTTTATTTAAATTTTAGGGACTTTTGTGTATATTTAGTAGTCTGGGATTTGCTGAAAAGGAATTTAGTGTATATTTGTTATAATATTTTTACTTTAGTTATGGTGAATCCTGTTAATTGAAATTGCTATTGAATTCACCCTCTTAAATATTTGTTTTCACATGATATTTTAGATTTGAGAGTGGGGAAATAGCACAGCAGCTCATAGAGAAATCTGAACACGAATGAAGTTCAATCTACTATAGTTTATACATCTTTTTGAAATGACAAATGTGAGGCAAAGCATGCATATTCTATTAAAAATGTTAAGAGCTATGGAGAGAAATTTTATTTAAATGAATAAAAAACCTCTTTTATCATTGGGAAGAATTCTCAGAAGTGGAAGGAAAACTCTACATCAACTTAAACTTTTCAGGACAACCAATCTCACTAATTTAAAACAACTTCCAGCACTACAGATCCAAGCAAATGAGCCATTTTCTTTAAAAATTCTGACTCATCTTGGGAGCATTAAAATTAATAGAACTTATGATCTTGAGTTCTTCTCATTTGTGAATGTGTTTTCAGTAAGTACACATAATTGAGGTTGGGATCTGACAGTCCCTTATATATAACCTCCATGAATACACTGAGAGTTTTACATTATTAATATTTCAAAGAGTTTGATTCATAATTTTATGAAATGAACACACCCATGAAATGAACTAACTTAGAAAACAAATTTTATTGCTGACCAGTAGGTGCATTATATTAATAAAAAAGTACTAAGACAATATTTCAGCTCAAGTGCTGACTCTTTTCCATGGAACTCTGGAGTGGAGGGATAACAGAGGGAGTACCATGGAGGGAAGAAGGCAAAAGCCAGGGAAGACTGATAATCACAAGGATCTCATGGATGAGCTGATCAGTGCTTCATTGCTGAGAGACAAAGTTTTAGTATCGAGTATCACCAAATCTTCCTCTAGGTGTGATTATGTTGCTTTGTACCAGCATCTACTTCTCCCATTCCTTATCTACTATAGTTTCTGATGACTTCCACCTGGAGGCTCAGCCTGGCTCAGAATCTGAGCCAATTCTGATGAAGGCAGGAGGAATATTCAGTGCCCCAAACCTGACCATCAAAGATGTCTGAGTTAAGTTGTGCTGCTGCAGAATTTATCACTGTGCCTGGTAGGAGCTCCAAGGGCTGCGCCAGGCCATACAACTTAGTATTTTCCAAGTTGTCCTGTGTGGTAGATTGAGTTATGTACCCCAGAAAAATTACACATGTTCTTATTCCTAATCCTCATTCCTTGGTTGTGAACCCATTGTAAATGGGACCTCATGCAGATGTTATCTTTAGGTAAAGTCTGGTTCAACTGAATGAGGATGGGTCTTAATCTGGATTACTGAAAGTCTTGTAAATAAGACCCCAAAGTTACAGAAGAGAAAAAGGAGAGGATATCGTCATGTGTTGGGAAAGCCAAGGAACCCCAAGAACTGCCGACAGCCAGCACCAGAACACTATAGTCTTCAGGAGAAAGGAATCCTTGTAGATATCTTGATTTTGAACTTTTATTTTTAGCCCCAAAACCTTGAGCCATTAAATTCCTGTGTTTAAGCCCGTCCATTATATGGTATTTGTGATAGCAGTTCAGGCAAACTAAGGCACTCTGCTTAGTATTCTGGTTCCCAAATGAGACTCACATACTCTGTCTACCTTTGCCAGTCCCGTATATAATTTTTAATTAAAACAAAACACAAAAAATAACAACAAAGCTTTTGATTTGTTTCTCCAAGATTTAACTGTGCTTTTTTCCTAATATGTGCATTTATTCTATTTTTTAAATTTTTTAAAAAATTTAAAAAAGATACTTAGATTACATAAAAAATGTAGGGGATTCCCATACGCTCCACTCCCTACCTCTGCCACACTTTCCCACATTACCAACATTCTTCATTAGTGTGGTACATTTGTTATAATTGATGAACATACATTGGAGCATTGCCACTAAATGTGGATTAGAGTTTACATTATAGTTTACACTCTCTCCCACACAATTTTGTAAGTTATGACAAGATATATAATGGTCTGTGTCTGTCATTGCAATGTCATTCAGAACAATTCCAATGTGCCGAAAAGGCCCCCATATTGCACCTATTTTTCCCCTCTCCCTCCTCTCAGAACCACTAGTGGCCACTGCCTCCACATCAATAATAAGTCTTCCATTGCTAGAATCACAATAAGTCTATAGTAGAATACCAGTAAGTCTACTCTAGTCTATCCGTTCATTCCCCATTCCTGAGGATTCTGGGATGGTGATGCCCACTCCACCTCTGAGAAGGGGCTTAGATTTCATGGGGCAGATGGATGGGACTATCTTGCTTGCAGTTGTAGACTCTCTCTGTTCCTTGGGATGGTCATTGTCCATCATCATTTTGTTGTTAGTTGTCCTGGGTGAGTCCAATGAACTGGCGAGTAGGTGCTGCAACTCCGTTGAGATTCAGGGCCTGACTGGCACATGGACAGCCCAAAGATTTAAGCCTCTTGGACATAAACCTGTCAACTCTAGTACTAACTATAGGTTCAACTAGAAGGGGCAGAAAAGCCACATGTAGGGAAATGTGGTTGTTTTTAACTGTGTAGTTTTTATAAGATTGTCCTGTTAGAATGGGCCTTCAGAGATCTAGGAAAGCCACATCTTATAACTTCAAAATGTTGATATCAAAGGGTGAAAGTAAGTAGTAACTATTTAAGAATTGTATAAATTTCTTGGAATTAAGCTTAAAATTTAACAGATGTGTGGTAGTTTGAAGCTGTATATACTCCAGAAAACAAACAAACAAACATGTTCTTAAATAAAATCCATTCCTGTGAGTATAAACCCATTGTAAGTAGAACATTTTGATGAGGTTACTTCAGTTAAGGTGTGGCCCAGCTCAATCAGGATGGGGCTTAATCCCATTACTGAAGTCCTTTATAAGCAGAATGAAATTCAGGGATAAATAGAGAAAGCCACAGGTAGCAAGTAGCTGAACATCAATGGAATCTGGAAGAGGAAGGAGAGACCTGGAGACACTGATATGTTCCTTGCCATGTGACAAATTAAGAACCAAGAATTGCTGACAGCCAGCCTCAGAATGCCAGTCTTTGGGAAGAAAGCATTGCCTTAATGATAACTAGATTTGGACTTTCTTTTAGCCGCTAAACCTTGAGCAAATAAATTCCCATTCTTTAACCTGACCCATTTCATGGTATTTGCTTGAGCAACCTCAGAAACTAAAACAAAGATGTCTTCTAGTTTGAGCTTAATATGATGTCTAAACATGTATATAAGAATTAAATGTTTATGAACATTTTCTACTAAAAGAATTTTAGGTGTTTTCAATATTTACTTACATAATCAAAGATTTAAAAGTTTTAAAAACTGTAAAATGGCTAAACCCTGAGAACTTCTAAGAATCTGTAGAAGAAATGCTAATGAAACATCAGAAGAGTGATCAAACACATCATGAGTCAAAAATGGAAGTTTATCACACTGAAGAAAAACATCGATAGAGAAAGAAAAATGACTGAGAGAAGAAAAAGCTTCATAAGATTTAAGAAATGACTTATAAATGATCAAAAGCTGTAATCATTGTGGAAGAGCATAGAATAATTATTTGTGAAAACCATTAGTGCTGGAATAAATTTAAATGAGCTGTGCATGTTACATTTACTTCTCATGCCACTAGATACAAATATACCTTAATATTCAAAAGAACATAGTTTCTCATTTAAATATTTCAGTACCAATAAAAACTCCCAAGGACAGACTTTTACCTTCATCTACTTATACTGGTTTTCCATAAATTCTCCCTGATTTTTGATTTCAAGTGTGAATGCTCTTTAATTTGCAACTCATGCAAACTAGTCTAAATCAGTGTCTTGTGTCCTGCTTCATTTCTTCATCATCCACTCTCTCTATCCAAAGCTTAGACCTCCTTGGAAGTAACCTCTGTAGGAAGGAGGCTCACACTGACCAGACTTTAGACACTGTTTATTGGGCTATTGACTGCTCTAGACTTGGACTAATCCTACAACCGTTCTCTCCTCCATCATATTTCCTGCTCACTTCTCTTCCCCTCTAGCCTATATTAACTGCGTGGTGAATAAGACAAAGAATAATAATTCTTTCTGAATGTTTTTCAAGTTACCAATTTGGAATTCCTCCACATAGCTCAAATCATGTCACAAAATTCTCAAGACTCTCAAATCAAGACTTACATTTCATTAATTTAATATTGTAAAGTACAGAGTTTTGTTTTTTTTTTTAAGAAAAGTAAAGGGTATTTTGTGAAATCAAATAAGCAAAAATAGGGTGTTATGATTCCCAAAAGGCTGAAATTCACCAGTGGCAAATCTATCCAATAGCATAGTATTAAAACTCATTCTTTTTCAGGGAGAAGAGTGGATGAACTACTTTGCCTCTAGTTTATATTGCTCCTGGTTGTCCTAGTGATATGATGTCATGGATGTCACCCTCCTAGTGCTACACATTCTGGAAGGAACCATAGAGATCATGGAGACATCAGCAAAAAGTTTTGCCTATGGAAGCTTCCCTGCTTTCCTAAGTGGGTAGGTTGGGGGCGGGTATAGACATAGCTTATAAAAGTGACCTTTAAACATACATATAAGTTTTTACAAATTATGAAGTAATATGTGCATTAGACATCTTCACTCCATTCTATTCTTCATCCCATGCCCTCTGCAACCTACAGTCTATCCATGACTCCACTGTTGAGCTTCATCCAACCCTGGAACCCCACTCTATGTTTTACTCCATCTCTGAGTGAGATGCTGGATGGGTGAGAGATGGAGTGGGGATCAGGAGCAAGTTAGAGTGAGGGATGGGGTAAGGTTTTCTCAAAAGGTGATGGTTGGGAATATCATTGCAAATATTCATAATTTTTAAAAACAATGCTTTCACCTTATGACTCACATCAATCAATATAGCATGATCAGAAGAGCTACATCAAAATACCCCATCATTCAACTACACCAAGATGTCTTTCTCTGGGAATTAGTGACCTTAGCAAAGTCTTCATACTGAACATTGATGGGGGAGAGAATATTGGTGATATCAGATTATCTTATAAATTTATCAGGAAAGATGGGGAAAGGAAAAGACTTGGGAACTTCCTACCAGAAGAATAGTATATCTCTCTCTTTCTTTAATCACCTTTGTCCTTTTATCTCATTATCTCTGCCCTGTATAGCCAGCAGTTTCTGGTTCATCAAAGACACTACCCCCAAGAAGGTTTATTTACACATGGAAATTGGTTGTAAATTGTCACCAAGAGGCTGCTTTTTACACTGTGGTTTTGTGAATGTAAATATATCAATTCTTGCTAAATTAATCTAAAATATAAGGCTGGGTGAGTAGTGAATAGAGCTGGTCATAGACCAGAGTCTCAAGAGGTAGAAGCAGCTATGGAGAGGCAGAAAACTGGTGCCTGGATGACTTGTTTCTAAAATTTGAGCTCAAATTCTTCTATATCATCCCCAGTAGGGGGACAGACAGATCAAGTAACCAGGAACACCTACCTCATAAGATGGAATACTCCATTTCCATTTGGTCTAATTCAAGTCTTTCTTTCATTTGAGCTGAAATCTACCTGCCCAGACCTTCTCCTTCTGGTCATAGTAAAGCTGTCTGACCACAGATTGAGACTCACCCATCTTCCCCATGACAACATTCTAAATATTTGGAGATGGATGTAACTGATTTCCAATTTTTTGTTTAAATGAATCCTTACATTTAAATTTGTGACACTCCCATCCATCTGCCCCATGGGGTCTGTGGCCCCTCTCAGTTAGAGGTGGAGTGGACATCACCACCCCAGAATCCTCAGGATTGAAGCATGAACGATGGACTAGAGTAGACTTACTGGTATTCTAGTATAGACTTATTGCGATTTTAGCAATGGAAAAACTTTTATCATTGATGTGGAGGCAGTGGCCACTGGAAGTTCTGAGAGGAGGGAGAGGGAAAAATAGGTGTAATATGGGAACATTTTTGGAACTTGGGAATTGTCCTGAATGACATTGCAATGACAGATACAAGCCATTATATATCTTGTCATAACTTACAAAATTGTGCTGGAGACAGTGTAAACTACAATGTAAATTATAATCTAGGCTTAGTGGCAATACTTCAATATGTGTTCATCAATTGTAACAAATGTACCACACTATTGAAAGATGTTGTTAATGTAGGAAAATGTGGGCGGGGTTGGGAGCAGGGCATATGGGAATCCCCTGTATTTTTTTTATGTAACATTTATGTAATCTAAGTATCTTTTTAAAAAATTAAAAAGTATATTAAAAATATAAATTTGTGACACTGAGGAGTTGGTCAACTCAGATAGAAACCTGATGTTGAATTATCAAATGATATGGGTTTGACTTTTCTCAAAATTCACCACCTTATCCATCATAGCATAATCAGATGGTTACTTACAAAGTCCCTGATGTTTGAAGATTCACAGAACAGTATAGTTTAATTTGTAACCAGTCAAATAGTACATGAGAGTAGATGAAGGTACTTTCATACAATAAGGAAACCTTCAGGAGACACCCTGCAGCTCCAGAGAAATGTGAGATTGTTGAAAGGTAGATTTCAAATATATTTTCTGATCATTTAAGGCAATTTATAAATTGGCAAATATTTAGATGGATATTATCCAAATGTTTCCAACTTCCTTAAAAGTCTATACTCAGAGTATTTGGAATTTTGTCATTTTTAATATTCATTTAAACATAGATTTACATTCCATGCCCTAGATATTTGTATTGATTTCCTCTTTCTGAAATTTCACTTTTTACCTATTTTATTGTCTAAGATAAAATTCTTGAGGCTTTGCTTATAATCTTTTGTGTTTTGGTGTAGAGATTAAAGCAATCCTTTAGGAAATTATGATGACAGTAAGTTGTGCTGAAATATTTATTAAACAGATTCATGATCTATTATGTGACTTTTTAATATAATAACTAAAACTTGTTTTAGACAGATGAAACAGGATTAACTTTCCCTATGAAGAGATATGAAAGGACAATATTTATAATTTACTGCTACTCTGCCAGTTCTTAAAGTGTCTAAAGAATAGCAATGGAAACAATTGCAAGAAAAGTGGAGCGAGAACTGCCACATTTTAAGATGATTAACCAAAAATGTTTTCTTCCTAGCTATTTATAAGAATGAGTACATTACTTTCATATAGTTGAATATACATTGCAAATTTTCATGTTCTTGATAACAAAACATTTTTAAGAAGAGTTGGATTCCTTGGTAGGGAGTTATGAAGCTCATGGGAAGATTTATAGCATTCATTTATAGATCATTCATTCAATATTTATTAGCCCTATCTAAATGTTATTTTTATGTTTCTTACCATATTTGGTCTTGTAGAATACTCTTTTGTGTATATGGATGGCATTTGATTTCCTTGATGCAGGATCTGTGTCTTGTTTATATATTTATTACCTATGAGACTGAGTACATAGGAGGTACTCACTCAGTGTGGTTTCTATTTCTATAGACTTTAAGTAATGCTATGAAAGTACAATTTCAACATGATTTAAAATTTCTTCTCTAAATGATTATCAAAGATAGGTTTTCAGTTACAATGCACATTTATTTCAGTTGAAAAGAATTTTAAAGGACTTATGTGTTCTAGTTTTCAGAATTCAGTAACGCCTTGCAAAGGAGAATGCTTCCAAATGTTTTCAACTCATGGTTGTATTCTGAGTGCTGCACAACTGAAAGGGAAGGGAGGACTGATGTAAAATAGCAAACCCATAAAATGTGAATAATTGGTATAAGAATATATACAGAACACAATCTATTTTCTTCAGCTCCCAAGCTAAGTTTAAAAGAAACAATAAGGTGATGATGATGGACAAACCCATCCCAAGGAACAGAGAGAGTCTGCAACTGCAAGCAAGATAGTTCCATCCATCTGCCCCATGGAATCTAAGCCCCCTCTCAATTAGAAGCAGAGTGTGCATCACCATCCCCAAATCCTCAGTACTGGGGAATGAACAATGGACTAAAGTAGACTTACTGTTGTTCTGCTACAGACATTGTTATTGTAGCAATGGAAGAACTTTTATCATTGATATGGAGGCAGTGGCCACCGGAGGTTCTGAGGGGAGGGAGAGGAAAAAATATGTGTAATACGGGGGCATTTTTGGGACATTGGGATTGTCCTGCATGACATTGCAATGACAGATACAGGCCATTATATATTTTGTCATAACTTACAAAATTGCACAGGACAGAGTGTAAATTATAATGCAAACTATACTCCATGGTTAGTGACAATGCTTCAGTATGTGTTCATTAATTGTAACAAATATACCACACTAATGAAGGAAGTTGTTAATGTGGGAAAGTGTGGGAGGGGGAGGGAGTGGGGCATATGGGAATCCCCTATATTTTTCATGTAATGTTTATGTAATCTAAAATTTCTTTAAATAAAGTAAATGAATAATTTTTTTTTAAAAAAAGAAATTTGAACTAATATCCCACCTCTAATTTCCTAAGTCTTACAAACCCATTTCTCAGTTTGGCACCATTAGCATTGGAAGGCCACAGTGTTTGCCCAACCAGATCCTATAAATGGAAAATCTGAGTGAATGCTATTGATAGCAACATATGAGCAGAGCTGTGCTATGGAAATTATATTGACAAATTGCAGAATTACTATGTTAAAAACACTTGGAATTATTAATATAGATTCATTCATGATAATGATGGGGGTTGTTTTTTTATCTAGATTAATTGATTAAGAGGGGATTTAGGAAGTAGTAAAATTTGAATTCAACTGAATGACAAAAATCACTGAACTATATCTTTTTCATCATATATGTAATTTTAGGTTTTAAATAATACAATGAACAGATAGTTCATTGACAGCAGATATAATTCTACAGGGTGTTAAAACATTACCCAGTTGTACAATCCAAATGAGTATTGATTACAGAAGAACCTCAATCAAATTTATGCCACTCTACAAGAATACAAAAAATATGAATTTTTTAATAATGATTTGAATGGTTGTTGCATCAACCATTGCAACAATGAATTTTCAATCTACAATTCTGATGACTTACTGGTTATTTCTGGATAAAACTTTCACCAAAGAGGGCCTAGTCTCTTTTTTGGGGGGTGGGGGTGGGGGTGAGGAAATGCTGCAGTAGTCTAAGATTTATTATCAGAGTCTTTTGAGGTTTTAACTTGCTTACATTTAAGATTTGTTTGAACATGAACAATTTAATATTTAAAGGTTTAGGAATGTACTGTGGTTTAGTTTGTCTATGATATTTTCCCACAATTACCATAATTTATATTATGTAAAGAAATTGTGCTATTTAGATAGAGGCTTTTTTTATTTAAAAATTATTGAAGTATATCATTCATACATGAACATACATAAACAATAAGTGTATAGTAAAAGCTGTGAATTTACAAAACAAACATGCATAACATCAAACAGGGCTCCCATACATCACCCCATAACCAACACCTTGCATTGTTCTGAAACATCTGTTATAAACTATGAAAGAACATTGTAAAAATATTACTATGAACTAAAGCCCATTCCTACATTTGGTGTATTTCCCTCCAACCCACCTGATTATTAACACTGTGTATTAGTATTATTCATTTGTTATCATTCACGAGAGAATGTTCTCATAATTGTCTTGTAAACCACAGTGCATCTTCCACCACTGGATTCCTTGTGTTACACAGTCCCATGCCTTGTACAATCCATTCAAAGTCTACACTCAGTGGCTCTCATTTTCATCACAGAGTTGTGCTGTCATCACCCCAATCAATTTTTGAACGTTTTCATTATTCCAAAAAGAAAAATCCCATACTCTTTTATATCCACCTGTTGTTGTCCCTTAGAATTGATATAGAATCTTCTTGCCATTGCTGCAAAATATTACAATATTACTGTTAGCTATTGTCCATAAGTTACATTAGTTGTAATTTTCCCATGTATCACCATATTAACACTTTGTAAAATAAGAACATTCGTATATTTATACTGTAAATCACAATCTTCATCTACCACTGAAATCACTGTTACATATTCCCTAGATTATTCTCTAGTTTCCTTTCAATTGACATTTACATACACAGATTTCCTCTTTCAGCCACAATCACATTTATAAATTAACAGTGTTAGTTATATTCACTACAAGGTGTTACCATCAACTCTATTGATTTCCACACTATTACAATTAACCTTATTAAAAATGTTATGTACATTAAGCATCAGCTCCCATTCTACTACATTCTATTTCTTAGTAACCTATAATCTAGAGTTTACCTCTGTGAGTTTACTCTTTGTATCTAGTTTATATTAGTGAGATCATACAATATTTGTCCTTTTGTGTCTGGCTTATTTCAGTCAAGGTTCATCCATGTAGTCATAGGCATCCCAATTTCATTTCTTCTTACAGATGAATAATATTCTGTTATATGTATATACCACGTTTGTTTATCCATTAATCGATTGATGGACACTTGGGCTGTTTCCATAATTCTTTTAATTTGCTGTTGGATTCAATTTGCAAGTATTTTGTTGAGAATTTTTGCATCTATGCTCATTAGAGAGATTGGTCTGTAATTTTCTTTTCTTGTAGTATCTTTATCTCACTTTGGTATTAGGGTGATGTTGGCTGCATGTATTGGGTAATTTTCCTTCCTTTTCAATTTTTTAGGAAGATTTAAACAGGATTGGTATTAATTATTCTCAAAATGTTTGGTAGAATTCACGTGAAGTCCTCTGGTCCTGGACTTTTCTTTGTTGGAAGATTTTTGATGAGTGAGTCAGTCTCTTTATTGTGATTGGTTTGTTGAGTTCCTGTATTTCTTATAGAGTCAGTGTAGGCTGTTTGTGAATTTCTAGGAATTTGTCCATTTCATCTAGGTTGTCTAATTTGTTGGCATACAGCTTCTCATAATGTCCTCATGATCCTTTTTATTTCTGTGGGGTCACTTGTAATGTCTGCACTTTCATTCCTGATTTTATTTATTTGATCTTCTCTCTTTTTCTTTGTTAGTCTAGCTAAGGGTTTGTCAGTTTTATTGATCTTCTCAAAGAACCAGCTTTGGGTTTTGTTGAATTTCTCTATTGCTTTTTGTTTTCAGTTTCATTTATTTCTGTTCTAATCTTTGTTATTTCTTTCTTTCTGTTTGCTTTGGGATTGGTTTGCTGTTCTTTTACTGTTTTCTCCAGGTGTTCAATTAGGTCTTTGATTTTTAACCCTTTCTTCCTTTTTAATATAGGCATTTAGGGCTATAAATTTCCCTTTCAGCACTGCTTTTGTTGTTTCCCTAAATTTTAATAAGTTTTGTTCTCATTTTCATTTGTCTTGAGATATCTACTAATTTCTCTTGCAATTTCTTCTTTGACCCATTGACTGCTTAGGAGTGTGTTGTTTAGCCTCCACATATTTGTGAATCTTCCCCTTACCTGCCTATTATTGACTTACAGCTTCATTCCATTATGATCAGAGAAGGTGTTTTGTATAATTTCAGTCTTTTTATATTTATTGAAAGAAGTTTTGTGGCCCAACATGTGGTTTATCCTGGAGATCCATGAGCATTTGAGAGGAATGTATAACCTGCTTTTTGGGGTGCAATGTTCTATACATGTCTGTCAGGTCCAGCTCATTAATCATATTGTTCAAGTTCTCTGTTTCCCTTGTTGATCTTCTGTCTAGTTGTTCCAAATATTGATGTGAGTAGTGTGTTGAAGTCTCAACTATTGTTGCAGAGAAGTCTATTTCTCCTTTCAATTTTATCAGAATTTGCCTCATGTATTTTGGAGCACCCTGGTTAGGTGCATAGATGTATTAGTCAGCCAAAGGGGTGCTAATGTGAAATACCAAAAATGGGTTGGTCTTTAAAAAGGGTATTTATTTTGGGTAGAAGTCCACAGATACCAGGCCATAAAGTGTTAAGTTTCTTCTCTCACCAAAGTTCATTGTCACATGTTGGAGCAAGACAGCTGCCGACATTTGCCATGGTTCAGGCTTCTTGGGTTCCTCTCTTCCCGGGGTTCCATTTCTCTCCAGGCTCAGCTCTTCTGTTTCCTCCACAAGGTCAGCTGTAGACTATGAGGCTCTCTAGGCTTTGCTTCTCCCCACAAGGCCAGATGTGAACTCTCAGGTGAATGGCTCGTCTCTATCCCGGGGCCTTCTCTCCAAGATCAAAACTCCAAGATCAAAACTGCTTCAACTCTGTTCTTGCCATGCCTTTTATATTTGATTTCCACGTCCTACTGACGTGGCCCAGTTAATGCCCTAATCATAACCTAATCATGCCCAGATTAACGGATCAGTTTATAAGCATGATCCAATTATAGTTTTGGAATTCATAATTACATCAAATTGTCCAATGGCTACAACAGATATTTATGACTGTTACTCATTCCTGGTGGATTGTCCCTTTTATTAATATATAATGGCTTTCTGCATCTCTTATCACTTTTTGCATTTAAATTCTGTTTTGTCTGATACCAGTATAGCTACCCCTGCTCTCTTTTCGTTACTGTTTGTGTGAAATATCTTTTTCCAACCTTTCACTTTCAATCTTTTTTGGTTGAAAGTAAGTCTCCTGCAGATAGCATATGGATGACTCATGTTTTCTTATCCATTCTGTCAGCCTATGTCTCTTGATTGGGAAGTTTACTCCATTAACATTCAAAGTTATCACTGTAAAGGCATTACTTATTTCAACCATTTTATACCTCAGCTTTCATATGTCATATCTTATGTTTTTTTCTGTCTTTTTACCCTTTTGGTTGCCCTTTCTGATAGTGTTCACTTCTACACTCTCCTCCAAGACTTTCTCTTGTCTTTTCTTTTCTGGCTGCATAACTCTCTTTAGTGTTTCCTACAGAGCTGAATTCTTGTTTACAAACTCCCTTAGTTTCTGTTTCTCTGTGAATATTTTAAACTTACCATCATATTTCAAGGATGGTTTTGCTGGGTAAAGAATTCTTGGCTGGCAGTTTTTCTCTTTCAGTACCTTAATTATATCATACCACTGTCTTCTCGCCTTCATGGTTTCTAAAGAGAAATCTACACTAAGTCTTACTGGATGTCCATTGTATGTGATGTTTCACTTCTCCCTTGCTGTTTCAGAATTTTCTCTTTATTTTTGGCATTTGGCATTCTGAATAATATGTGTTTTGGGGTAGGTCTATTTGGATTTATTCTAATAGGAGTACACTGCTCTTCCTGGACATGTATATTCATGTCTTTGTTGAGATTTGGGAAATTTTCAGCTATTATTTCCTCAAATACTCTTTCTGCCCTTTTCCCTTCCGGAACACCCATAACATATGTTTGCTGTGCTTTGTGCTATCATTCAACTCCCTGAGTGGCTGCTCAATTTTTTCCATTCTTTTTTCTCTCTGTTCTTCTTTCTTTTCAATTTCAGCTGTTCTGTCCTCTATATCACTGATTTTTTCTTCCATGGTTTCAAATCTGCTGTTGTATGCCTCTGTTGTATTTTTAACCTCACTTATTATGTCTTTCATTTCCATAAGCTCTCCTATTTTCTTATTCAAGGTTTCAAATGTTTCTTTGTGCTCTCCCAGTGTCTTCTTAATGTCTTTTATTTCATTAACTGTCTTGTCCTTCAACTCCATGATTTGCTTTAGCAGATTTTATGAACATCATTGATTAATTGTTTCAAGTCCTGTGTCTTGTCTGGAGCTTTGATTTTTTCCTTTGCCTGAGTCCTCAGTGTGCGCCAAGCCTTGCAAACAAACTTTCTCAGAAGCTTCTCTCCTCCCTTGGCCAGCCATATCCTCCCTCCCTCTACATAATCAGCCACCAGCCCAGAGCAGTAGGGAGGGTGTTTGAGAAGGTAGATTATCTTTAACTCCCTGCCAGCAATCAGGGTAAACAAGGTCACAGCCCCACCCAGCCTGGAAGTGTGTGACCCCTCCAATGCAGCAGACCAGGTTCACTGGCCAAAATCTGAATTTACTGTAGACTGTATCCCTCCTTCTCTCTTTTCTTGGGGAAGGGGATCACTGCAACTCTCTCAGTCTATAGCCACCTAGAGGCTGGAGGATCCAGTGTGGTGCACTCTGAAGGTGGGGGGATGGGCGCCAGCAGCTGCTGCTGCAGCTTTACTCATGGGATTTTTTCAGCCAGCCAAGACTCCTTTCCTTTGCCCCTCTCTCTTATGGGTTTTAGCTAGAGTTCCCCTGGTGTCCTAAGCCCTAGAACATTTTTCCAGACAGTTTCTGCCTGTCCTCTAGTTATTTTTCTGGGAGAGAAGTGAGCCCTCTGTCTCTCTCATCTTCTATCTTTCCAGAAGTGTGTGGCAGCATTTTCTCTTTTTACAGAAGACTTAAAGGAGACAGTCAAATAAAAAATACACATGTGAAATAAATGTATGTGTAAGTAAATAGATCATGAAATTTAGGAAAAAAAATTTACATTATTTTAAGTTCAACAAATTCTGTTCACAAATATAATTTGAGTGTGAATATACCAGGCAATGGTGGATGTGCTAGGGAAATATTACTGAACAAAACCAATCATCTCTTCTTATATAGGCTACATTAAGTGGGGCAGAAGGACAATAAACAAGATGGAAAAGCAAAATATATAATAAGATGTATAGTGACATGTCTAAGGAGAAAAATTTAGCAGGGAAGGGTAGTATGGAATGTTGTAGGAGAGTGACGTTTTAGATAGGATGGCCAGGGAAGGGCTCACTGAGAACGTGATACTTGCATAAAGATTTGAAGGAAGCTAGATATATGGAGGAAGGTCCAGGAATGATAGTCAAACTTTTATCAGTAGCATCACGATAAGTTATAGGGCAATGAAAAGACAGCAGCCTTAGACTAGGAGCAGAGGATGAAAAACAATGAAAAGGTAGTAGGCTCAGTTAATTGTAGATTGTATTGGGTTGAAGGATTTTAGAAATTGGGACACTAGGGACAGTAAGCTAGAAACAGAAGGTTAGAGATAGAGCAGGAGATTCTTGAAATTGAGATTTTGGAGAAGTTGAGGCTATTATAAATTAAGTGTTCTAAGGATTGAGTATGGGAGGGAAAAAATCATTGCAGGAGAAGATATCAAAGAATTGAAGGTCCAAGATATTGTAAATCCCTTCTGTGTGGTAATCAAGAATAATGACAAGAATGGTATTAGAGAGACACTGAACCAATAGCTAAATTCTTTAGTGAATAAAAGTGAGTGACCTGGGGGCCAGGAGTGACAGCAACAAGGAGGGATTATGGGAAGTAAAGTCTGATGACATGATAATGAAAAGTATTTTCTTCTGTAGGATAGAGGAAAAGTGGGTGGCTTGGAGTAGCAATGCTGAGTCAGCAGTACCATTCCCCCATTTTCAACCCCATGTAAGAAGGGGAGTGGCAGAGAAATTGCTGTGACTTGAGAGGCTGCAGGGGAATTAGTGTTCTCTGGAGGGAGCCAGGTTTCAGTAAAGCAAGAAGGTGAAGGAGGCTTTACAGAAGAAGATGGGGACATAGGGGATTCTGTAAATGACCATTAATTTCAGGGAAAGGATGGGGTATGGAGTCAGAAAAGAGGATGTATAGAGAAGTTTGGGGATCAGAGTCCAGGATGAGAATAAAATGTTTCTGTTCTCCAAGGTTAAGAATGGAATTAGATGACTGACCATGCTTTGGCCTTAGACAAGATATAAACAAATAACCACTGAACTGATTTAAACTAGCTCCAATCAATCAGCAACAGCTCCTTTAGCTCATTTCTAGAAGTCAACCACTCCTTAAACGCCATGCTTTCTGGAACTCTATATATCAATTAATTTTTCCCTTTGTTCAGCAAGATTGTGTGCTGCATAGTTCTTACTTTCTTGGCAGGTAACAAGTTAGCAATGTTTGAAAGCTGTTGTTGTTTCATAATTGTAGCATTTGGCATTATTGATGAATTCCAAAAATAGATATTGGATAATGTTTGTGAACTGGTCCTTTCCTCTGGGCATATTAGATTATATTGGATTCAGAGGTTTCGCTTTTACTTGATTAAATAATGATTAAGGCTTTGATTGGGCCACATCAGTAGGATGTTGAATCACCGCCCCCTTGGTGGGCAGGGACTCACAGAAAAACTGCCCTGCAGAGAAGGGAGTTTGGGGTTTTAATGCTGGAGCCCAGGGAAATAAGCACACAGAGGAGCTTGGTTGTGAGGAAGGAGAGAAGGCCCCAGGAAAAGAGACAAGCTATTTGCTTGATAGTCTACAGCTGGCCTTGTGGAGAGAAGCAAGCCTGAGCCCAGAGAGAGGCAAGCCCCGGGAAGAGAGGAACCCAGGAAGCCTGAACCCTGGCAGATGTCGGCAACCATCTTGCTCCAACACGTGGCCATAGACTTTGGAGAGGGAAGTAACTTACGCTTCACGGCCTGGTAACTGTAAGCTTCTACCCCAAATAAATACCCTTTTGTAAATGCCAACAGATTTCTGGTAATTTGCATCCAGCACCCCTTTGGCTGACTACTACAATAACCTTTATGAAACTTGATATTATCAGGTTTTAAAATTTTAGACATTCTAAGATGTATGTAGTGATATTTCATTGTTACTTTAATTTGAATTTTTCTAATGACTGATGATGCTGAGTATTATCTTTTTATGTGCTTATGTATCATTTGTTATCTTCTTTGGTAAAGCATCTATTCAAATATTTTTCCCATTTAAAAATTCAATTGTTTTCTTATTATTGAGTTATTAGAGTTCTTTATATATTCTGTATACAAGTACTTTAGCAGATGTATGATTTTCCAAAATTTGCTTTCAGTCCATATCTTGTCTTTCATTCCCTTAACCATGCCTTTTTTGTGTTTGTGGTACTGGGGGCTGGGGATTGAACCTGGGATCTCATATGTGGGAAGCCAGTGCTCAACCGCTGAGCCATTTCGTCTTCCCTGAGTTGGGTTTTTCGTTTGTTTTGCTTGTTGTTTGTTTCCATTTTTTTCAGGAGGCACTGGGGACCAAACCTGGGACCTCCCAAGTGGGAAGCAGGTGCTCAAGAGCTTGAGCCACACCCACTCCCAACCATGTCTTTTGAAGAAGAAAAATTTTAATTTTGATGGAGTCCAATTTATCAATTAAAAAAAAATAGATCTTGCTCTTGGTGTCCTATCTAAGAAATCATTGCCTAATCCAA